>APFE030509309.1:147522-158062 GCA_000404065.3 Pinus taeda | reverse complement strand
TTCAGGTCTCAAAACATATACTAAGTCAGTACTTTTAATATAAAATTAATTGAATAGAAAAGGAAAACAAAAGTCACTTAAATACCATCTTTATAATAATATAAATTTAATTTTCAAAAGATTTAAAATAAGACCATTGTTTTCAAACATATTCTCAGTTGGAGTTTAATAAAGTATTTTAACATAAAACGTTAGTCAATACAATCATTGAAAACATGAGTGAAGATTGTGAATGTATAAGAAAAGGTTGTTACAAGCTGGCACAATCATCCAAATGCATTTTTGTGAACTGTCACTCCACTCATCACCAACTGTCGTCAAGATAAGGACTGAGTCGCAACATTTGCCTATAATACGCGGCATCGACAACGACTGTTACTCACACTTTTCGAACTCTGACTTAAGTAATGTTATATAGTTGCATAAGATAAAAAGGCGTTGTGTGGCCCCGTTAAATGGATGGATGCACTCTTATCCGCTGCTATGCTAGTGCCGACCTTTCATAGCTTAGGGCAGAATTTTAAGGCGTTGTCTACAAACTTGTGAAATTTGGGGGAGTTATTTTTTTTAAAATAAGTTTGTAGAAATTTGGGGGAGTTATTTTTTTTAAAATAATATGACCGTAAGAGTGTTTAAATTTTGTTTTCTTTTTAATGATAAAAATGTAAATTTTGTTTTTTTAATGATAAAAATGAATTCAACGCGGATTAAAAAATTGTTTTCTTTTTAATAATAAAAATATAAATTTTGTTTTCTTTTTAATGATAAAATGAATTCAACACCATAAAAAAAATTGGATACTCTAAATTTTGAAGATGGATAGTCCTGAATTTTATCAAAATGTGTTGGAATTCCATTTTTTTCCACTTCTTTAGGCTATCCCGAATCTATAAGTGACCATGTTACAAATAAATACAAATAGTGTTATATCTTAAAATGGTTGTACATATTATGACTAGTGTACACAAATGGTGTTATATATTGAGATAGTTGTATATATTATGACAGATGTATCCAATATAACTATTACATGATGTTGACTTCTAGTATTTTTAAATTAAGAAAATATTTTGTAAATATGTAAATACAAAATAAGAAAAAATGTTAAAATGTGAATCCTAAGAGTCTCTTCTATATAGTAGATTTTGAAAACCCTGAAAGCAGACAATGTTTTCTAGATTCTGGCCCTTGGTTTTGGGAAAACTTAGGGCTATTCATGAAGCCATGGAACCCATCATTCGATCCCTCAACAACAGTCATAACCTCAGCGCCAGTTTGGGTGAGATTGCCAAACCTACCCTTGCATCTCTGGAATTTCTCTTCGCTAAAAGCCATTGAAAATGCAATCGGAAAATTTTACTGCAGGTGCCCAGAAACAAAGGAATATGCCAAAACCACCTATGCACACATCTGTGTGGAAATGGACTTCAGCGTCGGATTCCTTGCTGAAATACACCTAAAAGTAAAGACTATGTGTGGAACCAGAAACTCGATTATGAAAGTGTCATTTTCAGACGCTGTTTTGAGAGAAGCCACTTAGCCAAAAATTGTCCAAAAGCCTCCCAAAAAAATTCTGCTAGAAAAAATCACCTCATATCTACATGGTGGGAAGGAGCACAAAAAGAACACTACAATGTCATCAAAGAAGAATACTCTCGAGAAAACTCTGAATCACAAGAAATCGGTCAAGAAAGAAACAACTCTCAAGACAAGCAGGGGGAAATCCCCGCCCAACAACAAAAGAGTGAACTTGACAACCCCTCAAGCGTCAACAGTTATGAGGATTCAAATATTGCACAAAATAAATCTTCATTTAACAGCGAAGCAGAGCTCCTAGACCAAACTTCTTCTCCGACTATCTTCAAAAAGATGAACACAATAGAGCGCGAAGCTAAGACACCAATGTCCCAAGAACCAGAGGAGATGAAGGAGATGTAAGATAAAAAAAAAAAAGTTGAAAGACCGTAGAGAAAAAAAAGAAAGTTACAGCACCAATCTCGCCAAGAAAGACACAGGGAACCATACAATTAAAAACTAAGAAAATTATAGGTCCAATAAACTAATTTGGTCTCATTAAACGCTAACCACCACCATCCTCATTATCATATATATTAATATTATTAATTTATGAAGTTACCAAAATACCTAATACGAGCACAGGCCTGGCCTCAATTTCGGATTCCTTTATGCTCTTTATAACTCCTTTGACTATTGAAAAAACAAAAACAATCTCTGCCAAAACATTGTCTCTCTTATATTTACCTGTCTACTAGCAGCGCTCAGAAATTTCACCTACATTACGTATCTTCCCAGCACATCCTTTCTAATTGAATTAGGCAACCAACGGAGTCCAGTTGAAACGGTTTCAAACTCAAGGGCCGAGACTACATTTCATTGGATGGAAAATTGAGCATTGTATTTTGTAGTTAAATTCATACCATTGTGAATATTAAAGTCATTGTAATTACAATGACCGTCGAGGCTTTTAGCAGTCGAAGTAGAAGATTTTGATAGCATCTCGAAGGAGTTAAAAGCATGGTAAATCCTAGGATCTCCACAATATCACCTGCACGTAGGTTGGAATTGCTCTTTGACTATACAACAATAGTCCTTGTGCGTTGAACATTGTGTTGGCTTCTTCTTCGTGCATTCGTTTGTGAGCTTGGTTATACACTGGTTCGTGAGTTGGTTATGAACTCTCGTAATGTGAGTCATATGCTAATTGTACGCTGCGCTAAATAGCAGTGAGCCATTTGTGTTGAAAATTTGACTGCTTGTATTGGCACTTGTTTTGAGGGTCGTTTAATGCTTGTGTTGAACCATTTGTACATGCGCTTTAAGGGACAAACCATTTATATATGTATTTATATATGTGTTAAACTATGGTTGAGTGTCAATTCATATATACCTGCATTGATTTTTATTAAATATTATTGGTCTAAGAATTTTGACTATTCACGACTAGCATGAATTTCATTTAATAATAATGCATTTTCTCATTTCAATAGTTAAATTAGCTTTTATTCGCAAATAGAACTATTATAAATAGTTCATAAATAGTTCATAAACATAAAGCATATTTTCATTTTCAATGAACTTTGGAAATGTGTTTCTAAAGGAAAAGATGGAAATTCACCTGCAAAACTCACTTCATACAAAGAGCTCGCCATATGGTAGAACAAGAATAACAAAGCCAAATGGTAGAACAAGAACAACAAGGCCTATGCAGTGATTGTTGCATTAGTAAATAAAGAGGTGTGTCATCACATCATACCAATTACCAATGCTTTTAGTGCTTTAAAGAAGATGAAAGACTTATATGACTCACGCTCAGAGCTTGAAGTAATCCAATGAAGTAATCCAACGAATGATCAAACTCTTCAATCTTGAATTGAAAGATGATGTTCCCCTTGTGCTAGCCTATGAAATGAGAGCTATTATGCATGATGTAGAAGCAACTGGTGTTAAAATAGATGTTCCTCTCACAACTTTTGCTAAGGCACTATATACAAACATATTCTCACTATCTTGAATCATTACAAGCTAGTGACCAACTTAAAGCGATGAGATAATATTCTCGGGTAGGCTAATTTTCCACGTTCTTTCCAAAAAATATTCGCCCACTTCCATTTTTTCTAAAAATGATTCGGCCACATTTTATAGTATAAAATTATTTTACCTTAAAATAGCCAAAATTTTATATAGAATAATATAAAATCATTAGAAATCTAAATATTTTTACAAAATTATTGCCAAACATTTTACAATTTGCATATTAGGGACTAGTGAAATTCACCAAGGTTTCTAAACTTTAAGATAAACTCCCATCTTTAAAATTTTCCTCGGTTTGTAGAAAGAGGGAAAATTTTGGGAAGAGAAAAACAATTGCTCAGTCTTCTGAAGATAAATACTTGATATTCATTGTATACACTGCAATAGAAATAGGCATGATGCTTCCACATGCAAGCTCTCTTAGCTAGAAAGAAATGAAGAGAAAGGTAAATCACCATATTTAGGAAAAGATAAAGCACCTTAATCTACACATTATATTGTGGCACATTGCAATATTGAAATAACTAAATACTTGTTTAATACTTTATTTGCTTCAGGGAAAGATACATGGTTTCATAATATAGGGGAAACTTGCCACATGACCTTTTGAAATGATTTATTTGATGATTTTAGTAACAATGTAGATGGAGCAATCTACTTTGCAGATAATTTAAAACTCAAGTCATCTAATCTTGGCACCATCAGGCTCCAACTTCCTGGTCATTTAACTTTCTTCTACATGACCTTCTTTGCCTTTGAAAATTACGGAGAAACTTGTTGTCCTTGGTTCACATCTGCCAGCGAGGACACTCCGTTCATATGTTTAATGGCAAAGTTGAAGTGGGGGAAGCATCAAATAAATCACTTATTTTGACATGAATAGAAGAATAAAGACTCTTGAAGTTGCAAGGAACATTTGCTTGTGCACATAACTATGCATATAGTTCTCGATATAATGAAAGTAAATTGCCATCCATTTTCTTAGGGCATGCTAGATTGGGACATCTAAACTATGAGAGTCTTCTTTTATTGAAGAGAAATGGTGTTACTAGTTTGCTAACCATTCTTAGGAAATTGAAGCAATGTGATGCTTGTATCTTAGGAAAACATAGAAACAACCATTTCGTGATTCTCTTTCTAGAGCACATAGAAAGCTTGAACTAATTCATTGTGACTTGTGTAGTTCTATGCATGTTCCTTTCTCCAAATATAAATAAATATATGATGAATTTTATTAATGACTATACCAAAATGTGTTGGGTATATCCGTTCAAGAACATGCATGAAGTTTTAGAAATTTTCATGCATGGATTGAAAATATACATAATTTCATATTTGTACTGACAACGGAAAATATACTTCAAATGAATTTGGAAACTATCTTCTCCAATATGGGGATCAACATCAAACAACTATGCCTTATAATCCTCAACAGAATGGTGTAGCTAAGGGAATGAAAAAAGCAATCTTAAATATAGTTGGTTTAATAATGTTTTTAAAAAATGTTAAGCAAATGTTATGACTCGGTTATGAGTTGACGCAATTCTATGTGGAGTATACATTAAAAACAGATGTGTATCTTATGCTCTCAAAAAATATTATAATTAGAGTACACCCACTAATCAATCATTATATATATAGACACTTTTGAAAATAATTCATAACTCAAAACATTTTATTTATATAACAGGATTAATAAAATAATTTTAAAAAATTTTAAACTTAATTTTTGGACGGTACTTGGGTTGCTTCTATTAAACTGCAAATTCTAACAATGACATTTTTGTAACCGGGCTAAGGGCTAGTGCTGGTAAGTACCGTATGAATGAGCCAATAGCAAAAAAAAAAAAAAAATGAAGATCTCGTTGCATCTGTTTCCATCATTTTCCCGCCTCTAATTAAAACAGAGGAAGTATGAACGCTCAGTAAACAAAATAGTCGAATGGCTGGCAAGAGGTTTGGGTTCGTTGCAACTATTAATTAATCTGATTGTCAGAGAAATATCCTCATATATCCAGTGCATATTTTAGAGTCCCTAATTTTATACAGAGTACTCTGTTTCAAAAATCAGACCAAAGAAATCCATCCTCCAACTTCTGCTCCTCTACATCTATTTCAGGAATACTGAACAGAGGAGGGGGAGGAAGCATAAGGGCTTCTGCCAAATTCGTATAGAAGTTGGTGGATTCGAAAAAGTAATCCTCTATTACAATCTCCCCAAGTCCTTCGGTCGTCGGACAAACTGATGATGAATTAGTATCATTCGTTTGCTCTGATAACTCGACACTAGCTCTGTCTAACTTAAACTCTGGGCTATTTAGTGCCGTTAGTTGATATGAAGAGAAGGTGCCTGCATGCTCACTGGTGAATGGTGGATTTTTGGGCCTTCCCCTTTCTTGTTTATTGACATCGCTTGACATTCCAGAGTTCTGTGCACTTTCGGATGCAGAATTGAAAGCAACGGCTGCTGCTGCCGCGGCAGCTTGAATGTGGGGCGGAGCCGAAGAAATTGGTTGTGGAAGTTGATCAATGAGCTCAGGAAAATTGAGCAACGAATGTTTCTTTCCTTTCAAATAGAATGCAGCGACATCGTGAGCTCGAGCAGCCATTTCTGGCGTATCGTAGGAGCCGAGCCAGATTCGGGTTTTCTTTCTTGGTTCCCGAATTTCAGACACCCATTTGCCCCATCGACGACGACGCACGCCTCTGTATCCTGGATTTTGCAACTGCAACCTGCTTTCCTGTGAAGGCGAAGGGGCAGTTTCGTCTTGCGTTCGAATTCTCTTGATCCCACTCTTAGCTGCCAATGGAGAATTGCTGATTGCTTCAGTTTCTGTTGAGGAAGTGAGCATAGCGGTGGGGACTAGAGAGGATCCATTATCCATAGTTTTTTGGCTAGAAAAATTGCTGTTACGGTGCTGCAACATAGTGCCATGTCATGTGGAGCAACTGGGTACTTAAGTATGGAATTGAAGGCCGGTGGGACACATTCATGATAGCTGGAATACAAAGGTTATAATTGCCAATGGGGAAGCAGGAGCTCAGATTTTAGTTGACTAGATAAAATATAGAAGTGGTCTTCTCAAATCCCGTGTTGTCCACGCATACGGACCAGTACATTACTCCATTAAATCTCGTGTTTAAATTCACAGATGGACATTACGCGCTATCACAGTCTGTAGTGCATATATGTAGTTCGATGCACTCACCGTCATAATTGTGATTCACTGAAATAAAAATTATGTTATTGGTTAAAACTCAAACAGAAAATTACTTTTCATGCGTTCATGTTCGCCGAAGTTGCTCTCACACCTGCAAATTGAAACTAAGCAGCGAAATCACTTGTGGTTGAGAAGTTCGATCCAGTTATGAAGGTAGGTCCAATCAAGAATTATAGGCGGTTTCTTAAAGGATTTGGAGATTCAGTAACAGGAGGATTGAGACGTTGACGGGCTACTTGTATTTGCCAGATAATATCCAGCCCGGAGAAGATAATATAAAATGACAGATTAGCAAAGCTGAAAGTTCCTCCGTCACCTTCCGAGAAAATGACATGAACAACGAGGGTGGAAATAAGGACTTACCAACGGTCTGCTTCAACTCTACATGTGCCTCGTGGGTTACTCTATTTGCGCATCAACTGAGTTACGTAATTGTGACGTGCGTTGCATCAGAAAATTTCTAAGATAGTGTGTAATTGTGACGTGGTTTGTATGAGAAAATGTGTAAGATACCGTCACTGTACTCCAAGTGCATGCATTTCAAACCTAATACACGACTGTTTCTACAACTGTGATGACCGTTCCAACCGTTTAAGAATTCGAGTAAACTATATTGATAAAAATTAAATTAAATGAATTAAATATATTACCATAATCATATTAATAAATTTCATTTCAATAATCATTTTAATAGACATATTTGAATTACATACACAATTATCATTTAATGCAGTTATTTTTTGGTCAAATGTAGCTGTTAGATAACTTGCTCTCTCTATTTATATTGTAGGCATGATTTGGGTCTTCAACTTGTCCACACTTGTTGGTTCCAAACAAGTGTATTATAATGTGATTTTCGCGAAAAACTCTTCTCAAGAAACTTGATATGGATCACAAAAACCTAAATTCAACAATTATTATCATTAAAATCATGTGTTCATAATAATTATTAAAATATTTATTTTAAAATATATTTTATATTATCAAAAAAATTCTAAATAAAAAACAATATCAATTCTAAATATATATATATATATATATTATAATTTACAATATCAATATCTTTGCATTCAATTTAATTTATACTTAATTTATATAGAATTTTAAAAAATTATTATTAAGAATAAAATTCAATGTAAGTCATACATGGAATATGTTTCAATACCAGTACAAAATAGAATATGTCAAATGTAATATATTATATAGTTCAAAAAAATTATGTATTTTTATATACCAAATTTATGTATTATAATTTAAGTTCTTATTTAGATCAAATTTTCTCAAGGTACAAACCTTTTTTAAGTTTTTGCACTTTAAACATAAGATTTGCATCTCTAGAAATTTGACCTTTCTAGGCACTTATAAATCCCAATTTAAAATAGATCTAAGATGATTTATAATAATATTATTATATTTTAATATTTAGATTATAAATAACTATAACATTCCAGGTTTGATTTTCAAATATTATTTTTATAGAAAAATATATTAAAAAAAAAAACAAAGTACATTTAAATAAGGTAATGAATGTATTTTCAATTAAGTTTCTCCAACGTGGTTTGGAGTAACTATTGCTATCCTTTCCACAAGTTTCAATTCTTGTAAATGGCGTAATGATTTTTGATGTATTAACTTTAAATAAGGTTGAATTTAAATAGTTTCTAGAGAAGTAAGACACATATATTTTTCATATAAAATATAAAAATATTTGTTATGGAAAAAAATTATAATAAAAATATTAGAAATATTTTTTGAATATACACTATAGATTTTGTATTTGTTAAACACGTGCATGGAATAGACAGGATGTGAAAGATAAAACATGAATCACATTTATTTTTAACATTGATGTACATTTATAATACATTGATATGACTCTTGGATTCATACTCCAACATCTCTTGGACTCCCTTTGATTGTTCAACTCCAACATCTTAACCCTTAGCGGATTAGGTGTCCAACATTCCCCCGCTTAATCTAAAGGGGTGTATACGAGTCCAATAAGAGAAGTGTAATACAAAAATACAACAATCCATGACATCACTAGGCTGAATGTGCTCTCTGAAATGATGACATAAGGTGGGAGAACTCGAAGTCTCAAATGATGGTGGTTTAAGGATGGCCACCAACAGTGGAACACTTAGTGTAGTTCCTGGAACTCTTCCAAATCTTGCAAGAAGTTAAAGTATTCCTTAATGCTTTGGAGGAGACCTTCAACATGGAAAAAGGGAGGTCTACAATGTGCGATGGTTTAAGGAAGGTTGCCAACCATAAGCATGTTTAGGGGCTTCTGTGTCTTTGGCTACAACTCTGAATTTGGGTATGGTTGTGTCTGACTTTAAGCTCTAACAGCAGGTTCAAGTTATGGCTCAGGATCGCTTGATTTATCTTTGAAACTTGTGTATGACAATCAATTCTCCACTTGTAAGATACAAGGTGAGAAGGTGGAGAAAACTCATCTGCAAGACTTTTTAGTACTCGTGAACAAATTCTGTGATATGAGAGAAATATCTTCTTGCTTGTTGAAGCCTATTGCCAAGAAGCAATCCATCTAAGCCGAATCTTTGTTTTTGAAGCATATTTTTTTAAGAATGAGTGTGGTGACCACAATGCTTGCACAAGTGAAGATAAAAACAATGATCTTTCGCATGGCCAAATCGGTCACAATGTTGGCATTTCACAATCTATTGTTTTGGAGGAGGAGAAAGATTTGAAACGGGTGAAGATGAACTGTCATAAAGAAACCCAACACTTTGAAATTTGATGGGCTTTGAGTAGTTTGGAGTATGAAAGGATGCCTCTTTATCATATCCAAGACATGTTTTATGCATGTTGTTGACAATCTCTTCCCAAGGTCTGATGATTGTCTTGGGAGTGTTGGCTGAATTTATGCTTCTGCATGCAAATATGTTTTTTCATTGGGCACTAGATCTGATTCAAACTCGACTTCATATTCTTGTTGTAGATGGGAGTTCGTCTCAATCTCAAATTAATGGTTATTCTGAACAAAAAGCAGTTTAGAGTGATAACTCTTCTGTTTTAATTGATCTGGCTGGCACTGAAATTCTAGCTACAAAAATGCAATCTTTTCCTCTCCATTTTCTAGACAAAATTTAATATAAGAAAGTGTTTTCTTGCTAAGTTTACTTTATCACGATCAATATTTTTTAAGAACTCTAATACCTTAGTAATTTTGGCCATTTTTTCAACATCTCAAGCTTATGGAATGAGGTGTGTCAATTTCTCAATGGTGAATATATTTAACACAATTCATTACATGTGATAATAAAGACAATGGTTTCCAACTAACTAGTTCAGACTAATGAAACATAACCTTCCTTTGATTCTTTCAAAGTTACCTTTTAGCATGGAAGTGCACATTCCTCTTGTAAAGACCTTCACATATCTTCCTAACAATTAGTGGCTAGCAAATCAATTATATTGGTATATAAACAATGGTAGATCTATAAACAGCACAACTTTTTAAACGATGGCAGCAGTATAAACAACACACATAAAATAAAGTAACACTCATATAAAAATCAACATGTGTATACCACACATTCCCACATACTAGATTGCAAACTCCTCTCCAGGGTATGTTGGATTTAGAGACGTCTAAGTACAATAATTAGGTTGGACATGCGTGCATTATGATTATGATATCAAATACTGTCAGCAAGATTACGCTTATGTAATGATTAAATATGCCAAATAATGTGATTAATTAAGTTATGGCATTAAACGTATTTAAATAAGGATTTGGA
>APFE030509309.1:108306-139240 GCA_000404065.3 Pinus taeda | reverse complement strand
AGTTCCGCTGTGCATTATTTTCAATAAGTTCCGCTGTGCATTATTTTCAATTTCTTACAAAGGAGTAGATCTTGGTTACGGTTTAAAGTAATTAGGAAAACCCATAAATTTAAATCTATCAGGGTAGTGATCTGAAAATCTAAGGGTTGCTTTGTGTTTTCTCTACTCACAACATTGCCACTCAATTATCAATTTGGAAAAAGGGAGAGCGAGGTAGATTTTATCACAAATAACGAATTTCTATCTGTATCTAGCTTCCCATAACAAAAAGCCAAGCTCGATTCGAGGGTTTGACGACGTCCCACTAATTTGATTCCTCAGTGAGAGAGAGAAATATGTTGTTAGTTTTCTTGGCATTTTAATGCTCAGTTTCTATCACATAGCCAGATTTGAGATTGAAGACTATGCAAGTGTTGAGCAGTCGAAGAGAATGTACAGGGACAAAGATGATGCTAGCGCAATGAAATGCACCGCTTGAACGGACTCTCATAAATATGCCACCGTATGTGAATTTTGGAGAAGTTCCAGTTGTTTTCGCTGCATTTCTCACTAAAAAGGCGTAATTTCACCATAGTCGAAACAAGAATCAGTTATTCGAAATGCTTGCTTTTGGATTACAAAACTAGTTTTGAAGAAGCAATATCCTAGTTCCCTTTATTGCATTCTTTACGAGCTTCTGTGACGTGTTATTGATGCAACATTCAATTTGGTGCACTGAAGAGGTTTTGTTTTTAATGCTCCATTGTGTTGTAAGATAGGACATTACCCTGGAAGACATTTTCTATTGCAACATCTTTGACAATGATTTTTTTAATTTTTTTTTATCGTTCGACCCTAGCTCTTTGACTCTAGAGTTCCTTTGAAGGAGGTGTTTGACAAGTTGGTCAATCCATATATGACGGCTCAATATTTAGTGGCATTCATTCAAGGTTTTTTGTTTTTTTGGTGGTCTTCCAAAGGTAGCTCGAAAGCTTAGTGAAACAAACGTGAAGATGAAAGGCAACGTGGTAAGACTGCAACCATTCAAGCTCCAAACAAGCATGTACAAAGGAATTTTGGATACAACTGAACTATTGAAGGAGAATTAGTAACGCCCAATTCAGCTAATGATGAGATCTAACAATAGAAGAATGTAATGGCAAAGCTACAGAAAGGGGAGCACAAATGATGTTGTATCCCACACAGATGTCTTTGTGCAAGAGCAAGGAACATTAGATGTGCAGGAAACATTTTTTTTTGACGGTTGATGTAGAAGTGATGGGCAGACCGATAGACCAGTGAATGTATGATGAGTAAGGGCATTAGGTAGCATTGAACATAACATAAATGCAACGGCTTGCAGTTAACTTTGATGAGACCACAAATCAATTCGAAACCAAACTCAGATTGGAGCAGCTATGAACCATATGATATAATGCGAAGTAACATGAACCAGTGCTCACAATAATCTCAATGCATATATAAATACGATCCTTATATAAAACGAAATCTAATGGAGGAGTAACGCACAACGAATGAACGCCAATACAACTTCGCATATAAACCTCGAGCTTCAATTAATGCATAGAGAAAACCACCGTATATACCAGGATTTAGCGAGGGCAGAGAGTCAAATTTAGGTCTTGCGTTCTAACAGGTGCAGGTTTCGGAGAGTCTCGTTAAAGCCGAGGTCCGGCAATAGACACAGAGAATGAACACAAAAAATAATGTTTCAAATTAGAGCAGCGCAGGAATTCGCCGGCTTTGAACCATGTTAAACACATACATGGAATAGATAAGATATGAAAAATAAAACATGAATTGCATTTACTTTTCGCATTGATATACATTTATAATATATTGGTATGACTCTTAGATTTATATTACAATAGGAGTTGTCTATAATGCGATTTTTTGGAGATTTCGGTGACGGAATCTGGCAGAAGAAATTGAGGTTAAATCTTGATTTGTTGCAGTTTTAACTGCATATTTGAATTCAGCACCATAAAAAACCCTGGGACACTTTGATTGTGCAGAAACTAGCTATTAAACTTGCGATTCCTATAAATTGCTACCTGATTTTGACCGGAAAAACCCACCAAAAAAACTTTTAAAAAGTCGCATTATAGACAACTGCTATTACAATATCTCTTGAACTCTTTTTTATTATTAAGCTCTGAGACATTAACCCTTAAAAAAATTAATTAAGTGTCCAACAATATTTTACTATCAATAACAAATAAAGTTAAAAGTGAATGATTTATGTGTAAATTTTTTAATATAATAATAACTAAAAACCTACATATATACATTTATTTTAATATTTTTTAAATTTAAATTAAAATAATATATATTTTTAAAAATAATTAATCACTTTTCTCTTTTAATTTATTTAAAAATGAGCATAGTTGCATTAATAATATCCTTTGGAAATTTGAAATGGCTGGCGGGGGATGGTCCACTTATTGCATCTTGCCGTTGTGCATATTGAACCTTTGCCCACATAAAGAAAAATTAAAATTAAGAAGGGTCGTTGAGCCTTCGTCCACTTTTAAGTTGATCGGCCAGACGGAGGCTCCTGGTGCCGCCCCTCATTGACTTCTTGCACAATCTTCTCTTCTCCCATCTAATTTCAAGCTGCAAAAGTAAACGAATCCAGGCAGTATTTTCAACTCCGTCAGTCGTTTTCCTCCATATCGGTGGAATCGCCCTCAGACCTCCCCCATGTTTAAAAATCGCCAGGCATGCCATTCTTTTCTTCTGTTAATACAACGCAAACTTGCGTTAGAACAGCATGAAAACAAGGAAACACTCGAGAAGCCATTATGAAATTAAAAGCAATATACAGTGTGAAAAGATTATAAAAACCAAACGGCTTAACAAAATTTTCTAGCGATGGATAGGATAATAGCCAACTCATCGTGTGTTTAACATTTCATATCAATTATTATATTATATTATTATTTTATAATATTTTTTCAATTAAATTGTAAATTAAAATTTATAATTATTGTCATAAAATTAGTTAGTATTAAAATATTTAATATAATTTATATTAATTAAATTTCTATATTTATTTATTAATAATTATAATTAATTAAAATTTAAGCATATTAATGTTTCTAAATTCAAAGTTTCTATGATCTATATTACATTAAGAAGAATCTTTTCAGTAAAAATTACATAGAGATTTTTTTTAATCTAGTATGGAAGAGATGTTGTAATGTCTTGTCCTATAATCATTTTCACTTAATCAAATTACATAAAAATAAAAAATAAAATTAATAATGTGAAAAGAGATTTGATAGATTTGGAAATAAGAAAAATCTAAACTACTTTAACAATAAACATATATTTCAAACTATCAATATTAAATACAATAAAACATTTACAATTAAATTTAAGATAAAACACACACACGTACATATATATTCTTTCTACTTATATATGGATATGTTATGATCAAAAGGATATATGATCAAATAATGTTACAAATAAATATATGAAGTGTTGTCTCAAGATAGGGAAACTATTTGGACACACAATTAGTTGGTTGAGAGAATATCTCAACCACACACTAATCCAGGAAACAACTCATAACTAATAGGAATAGACTCCTTTACATAGCAATAATCACAACTGAGACAAAAGGAATCACATTTTCCAACATACCCCCTTAATGACTACTTGTCTCGATATCAATCTACAAAGTCTAGTTGTGGTCAAACAAAAAAAAAATATGTCGATGTCCATATAAAGGGGAAACCATCCACCATAATGCATGGGTGCCAACCGTTGCAACCGCCAGTCTACTAGGGTACCCTTCAGCTACATGGTTCTATCAACCATTATAACTGCATACATGTATCTGTACCTGCAAATCCCCCTCCATCATCATCATGGGTTTTATCGGATTACCCATAACCATGCTCTGGGTTTTATCGGATTACCCTCAACCATGCCAACAAGGGCTCTCAGCAACCAAGGCTCAACTCTGCCACCAAGGCACTCAATTCAGCCACCAAGGCTCAATACAACCACCAAGGCTCAACTCAGCCACCAAGGCACCCGATTCAACCACCAAGGCTCACCACAAACCCAACTTAACCAGGCCGAGGGATTTCTCAGCTCACCCTCAACCATGCCAAGGGTTTGGTTGGTTGACCGTAAACCATGCCTACAAGAATCCTTGTCCACTCACTCTCGCATGTGGTTTCTGGCTTACTACAAACCAACATTGCACAGTGGTTTTTGGCTGACCACAAACCTACAATTACAAAGTGGTTTTAAGATTACCACGAGCTTTATGGGGGTACAGATGCCTCATTAGAGTTACATTACACACTGCAACTGTTGGAGTTACCAAGTACATACTTTCTAAAGACCACTACAAAATAGCATATGCTTTCTTACACTTAAGATGTGTGACTCATAATACAACATAATAATGAGTTTGGTTTATTTCAACATGCAATCCCTTTACCTTGTTTGTCCATCTATTACTACATCAACCAATTTCTTGTATAATCATACTTAGTGCTTTCATCTTGAATCTTTCTAACTTCAATTAGCAATTGCTAAAGTGATCAATTCTAACCAATTGCATTTACATGTTGAGTTGATCAAGATCAACATGTTTCACTTACAAAACTCAAAATTTAAGAACACATACACTAATATGCGACATTGTGAAAAAGTTGGTTTCTCCATGTTCACCCATATAGGCATGGAAATTTTTATGGAATATTATCTTGAAGTTTAAAAACATTTGTGAATCTCACTAGTCCCTACTATGAAAACTATAAAATGTTTATTGATATATTTGTAAAATTACTTAAATTTATAATTATTTTATCTATAGTCTGTATATAATGTTGGCAATTTTTAAGGTAAAATAACTTTACATTGTAAAATTTAGGCAAATCATTTTTAGAAAAAATGGAAGTTGGCTAATCATATTTTTGGAAAAATCATGGAAAATTAGCCCACCCACGAATATTAGCCCCTAAAATTTTCCATGCATATAGGATGAGTTTTCCTATGTATTCCTTCAGCACAGCTCATGTTTCAGCTTGTTTTATGGGCTTGAATGTGGCACATTGTTGCTCCTCAGCACAACTCCTTAACAAGTTCGTGTGTTGCTTTTTAATGACACAACTTCTTAACAGATTCACAAGCTGCTCCTCAAGACCATCTTCAAGGACGTTCCAAACGATGACCAACACCAGTAAAATAATGTAGCGGACACAATTTACTTGGCCGCACGACAACCAACTCGAAATGCCACAATCTGAAGGGCATTTCACAATTCATATCTCAATTTGAAGGTGATTTACAAGGATGAGCTTGATTTTGAGGAAGATAAGTGGCAGGAAAACTCCAAAGAAGGGTAGGAACGATGCCAATGACCTGCAACAATTTTGTTTTTTGGAAATCGCCTCCAACTTTCACATCATTTTTCATGTGCTGCAAGAGCTTCAGCATAACTCCAAGCATTAGAGAGGCGATTTCGTCCCTCACGAGATCTCTGCAAACCTCTTGAGACTCGATCCCTGGCCAAAAAAGCGCCCAAGGTTCTCTCCTTCTACAAATAAAAATATGGGTAGGTTCTCTCATCCCAAAACCCGACCACACCGACAATCTCTCAGCCTCAAGCAATCTCAAACATAAAAGGATTGGAGGGCTCTTGCACATGAAAGGAATACCACCAAAAGCATGATCTTATCTGAAGTGATATGAGCCTCAAAGCCTTGACAACATGCTACTGGCATCAAGTTTCCAACACATCCAACGATCTCAGTAACGACTATCTTGGATCCTGTAGATCTCACAATCTCAATAGTGACCCTCTCAAATCCTACAGATCTCATGATCTCAACCACCTGTGTGGAGGCACCACATAACACGTTTCAGCAATTTCTCAGCCTTCTACGATCTCGGCCTCGAAGGCTTCAGGCTCTACATCGACGGCTTCAGGCTCTGCACCAATGGATTCAGGGTTTGCACCAAACTACACTTACGGCTTCAGGAATCAGAATCCACCAATTGATCTTCGAGTGCATCTGACATCACCACATATTTGTAGCTGGGGAAGGATGCAAACAAAACACGACTCACTAGCTCCCCAACTCATCAGGATTACCACTCCAACGGAGCCAAATCCAACAGGTCACTCACTCTCTGGAACACATGGGTTTCTCACAATGGTCTTTCTCGTCCACACTTCGCCAAGCTTCGCGACTCCAAACTAGCTGGTTCACGAACTACACCGAACTCCGAACAAGCTAGTTGATCCATGAACTCTCCTGTTATTCTAGCATGGACTCCCAACCATCAAAGGACCACTGTAGTACAAACCATGCGATCTCGACCTCCAGCAATGCCGGCCTAAAAAGACGACAGGAATGTTAAACTGCAGGCATCAACACCATGGCAGGAACCTTGCGTTGACGATTGTTGGACAAACTACAAAAAAAAATAAAACAATACAAATACACTTCTATTTCCCTTGGCACGGGAGAGGCCAATGCCCAGGGCCAAACGGGCTTTGATACCATGTTAAATTTCCATAAGGAAATCCATATTATCTTTAATCAAATAATATTATAAATAAATATATGAAGTGTTGTCTCAAGATAGGGAAGCTATATTGGACACACAATCACTTCCGTGAGAGAATATTTCAACCACACACCAATCTAGAAAACAACTCCTAACTAATAGGAACAGACTCCTTTACACCACAAGAATCACAACTCAGACAAGTAGGAATTACATTTCCCAACAATTATGATGCTCATCATTAGTGTATTTTTTAAAGATTTAAATATTATGCATATTTATAGTATTATAGTTTGAAAAGTCAGACATATAGAATCTAGGTGATCAAATAAAAAAATTGTAATTTACTATTAAAATTTGTAAATATTTGGTGAATTTCATCCATATATATATATATATATATATATAAGAGTAGTACTTCAAGTGCAACTTTTTGGAGTTTCTAGTGGAATTTAGTTGGGAGCTAAAAAAAATTGTGGCAAAATCTTGATTTGTGTTTAAAATGGTGTTTTGACTACATATAAGGATTCAATACCCTCAAAAACTCTTGGAACACTTCGATTGTGAAAGATACATCTATCAAACTTGTGATTTCAATGAATCCATACTAAATTCTAGACAAGTTAGATTAGAAAATAAACAAGAAAACTTTCCAAAATTCACACTTAAAAACTACCTATATATATAAAAAGCGAATTTTTAACCAAATTAATCAATAATTTTCTTTAAAATATCTTAAAAAATAAGTAATTTACCACATTTCACCCTTAAATTTTCCCTTGTTTAACCAACATGACCACCATACCTTATAAATTTAAAATAAAACACACATATATTCACTCTCTCTACTTATATATCAATACATTATGATCAAAACGATATTCTGAAATGCTTATGATGCTCATCATTAATGTTTAGCGAACATGACAAAAGTACCCTAACGCTTGGAATAGTTTAGATTTTCCGAAGCCTCTCATTACGGAAAAAAAGGCGTCGTCTACGCACTTATATTAGAATGTTCCATCTTCATTTAAAAATACTTTATATTTTCATATTTGAATAATTTGTCATTTTCGATGATTTAGACCTTTTTTTAAGTTGCTATTAATGATATTTCAATATTTTAACCTCTAATATAAAATTTGTGTTACCCTTTATTTCAAATTTAGTGCTAGAAGGTACTGGAACATTCGGAGGTTTCTTACTAACTATTTTTCATCGAAGGTGGGAATAAATATTGTTCACTTTTATGGAGGCTATTTTAAGAATAGATTTTAGAATCACATTATTTTTTTTTGAGGTGTGAAAGAATATAATTAGTATTTTTTATCATCAAATTACAAATTAGATATTGAGTGAAAAAGAAATGCAATCAATAAATAGTAATTACCAAGTAAATACGTCTATTTCTAAAACATAAATTAATGAAAATATGAAATGCAATTAAATAAGGTATTCAATTCTAAAGACACATTTTACTAGGAGATTCTATTGGGCACCATTATCCCATTTTAAAGATGGATACATTAGTTTCATTACCTTTTTATTATGTCATTGATGGCCATCCCTACCCAATGTGAACGTAGGGCCCAAAATTGTGTGGATGGATAATATGAGTAGGAAGGGATTTGTAAAATAGGGATGCCCAAATTAGTTGTATAGGGCATGACATATCGTAAGTGATGGGGGTAATTAAGCATAAATTAAGAAATAACCTACTTGGAAGGGTGCCACATGGCACTAATTTGTGCTAGGGCTGGGTTAAAAATCCACTTAAGTTTGAACACCTTCTTGAAGGGAGTGGCTAGGAAATGTTAAAGATAAGAAGAAGTGTCCATGGAAAAGCTTCTCGACATTTGGAGGCATATTTCAACTTTGGAGGCATTTGGAGGCAAGGATATATTGTTCAAATAATTTTCTATATATTTGGACATGAACCCTTTACATGAGGAGATGACATGTGGCATTGTTAGTACAACCAAACCCTTAAAGAAAGGGCAGGTTGCTTTATGAATATGAATGGTGTCATTATGGATACATTCTTTTCATTCAAAGGTAAAACAAGAAAATCATCTCACATTGGAGGAGACTCAAAGTATGACAAGTGTTAAGGATAATAATTATTCTACTACTATGGTGAAAACAATTATATTTTATCTTGCTTGATCATAAATTTATCATTCAAAGAGGGACATCCTCCTTAAAAGAGCATTTAATCATGTTAAAGGGTCATTATGGGACACTTCACATGTATTGAGACATGATTCACATATTTCGAGGATCCTTCAGAGAAGAAGAAAATGATTTTCATCTTGTGATTAAATGAAACTATAAAAAATGTTAAAGCAAATCATTTAACTTTTAGGGTTTTCATTGTCATTTATTATTAACTATTCATTATTATTTTAAATGAAATGTAGAAATAGAAGAAGTATTCCTTTGTTAAAGGCATGAGTGGATTCTCTTTGGTTCTATCTTATTAAAATAAGTAAATACTTATTAGTTCAGTTGAGCAATCTCTTTGATTGGTGTGCTCTCACTAGAAAGATCCTAACCTTCCTCTACATGAATTGGCAAAAATAGAAAAAACATGGAAAAACATGTAGGGGATACAACACAATACATTAAAGACATTAAGAGGAACTACATCAACTTCTATTTCATCAATAACATTTCCCTTGCTCGAAAATCTCACCTTACATTGCTTTGTAATTTTTAATTTTTCATCCTTATTAATCCAACCCAAAATGAAGTGGATGAGGGTGCTCTTATATTTCTAAGCCAAGCCTACCTACATGGTCTTTTTGCAATGATGTTTTCTTAAGAATCAAAATTGAACATTGCATATTTTTTTTTATTATTGGTAGAAAATAACTTATTCAACTTCTTCTCCTAATTATGGTAGATGATGTTGGTATAATCTTAGAGAGTAAGACAATTGTAGTGTAGTACTAGCCCAATTGGATGTGTAAGCAAAACTAGTTAAAAATCACTTGGAAGGGAATTTCTCACCTAAGGCAAGTGCTAGAACACATCAATCAAGAGATTGACATATATGTTAACTATTAGATACCCTTAACACAAGATATCATACACTAAAACAATTCACAAAAAGAAAAGGAACATGATCTATAACCATGTCACGCATCCATATGCATCACAAATATTGTAGCATTCTCAATTATCTTATTATACAATAAATTTCAGTATATTGTTATCAATGCAACAATCGTGGCTCAATAACGTAGATAAACAATAAAATAATAGAGCATCTCTCTCCACATTCATTGCATCACAAAACTAAGTAGAAGTCGTACATTCATACATACTACCTAATGGAACATAGGTGAACCTAGCACATAGGCTACCCATGTGTCAAGTCACAACTATCTACAAAATTAGGGTTCTGGTGGAGAATTACCACTCTGAAGCACTCAAAATGAAAGCAAGGTCCCTAACAAGCCCTAGGAACATCTTCCAACTTTTCTTGAGTCAATGCTGATTTGATACACTACACTACACCTATTTGTTTTGTGGTTCTTATCAACTTGTCATGTTGAACTTCCTTGAAGTAGTGGCCCCAATTGAAGTTGAAGGATCAACACCATTTCGCTGAACTCCCCAAATGTCGTTGTTGTGTATTTACAAGGCTCTATTAAGGTTGTATCAGTACCTATAGAGTCATTTGTGTTGGGTATGTGTTATATTCTTTGCAAAACTATCCCCATGTAATAAAAAAATGTGTGATGTGAAATAGGGGGTCATGGGGGGGTACCACCCTCCCTATTCAGGGGTTCCAAACAATGCCCCCCAAAAAAATTGGACAGTTGTATTCTAATCCGAGGTAAATGTATTTTCTTTAATGGATGCCACATGATATATATTTTATTGTAATATTATATAGAGGAAGAGATATATTGAAAAATCTTGTTGGATTTTTCAATTTTAGGTTTCCAAGATAAAGTCTCTATGTTAATGTGTTTGTTTTCCATTGGTATTTTCTATTTTAATTAAGATTGTTTTTGTAACAACTAATTGGACATGATTAAATCCTACATTTGATATCAGAGTAGTTTTGGCATCAAGGGGTTTGGCTGAGGCCTATGGTAGACCCCATTACGATGAGAGATTTGCATAAGTGTTTCTGATCTGAAAATAAACAAGAACACAACAAATCATAGATATGACTATAAATACAGAGACACATTAGAAATAACACTTCATTTCATTAATATCAAATACTGAAATATGCTTACAAACATAAATGGAAATGAACTAGCTTAGGTGATGGTACCTTATCTCTGAGAAGAGATGTGGTGGCTACATACCTCTGAATTATGTTACAATGAGGCTCAAGGGCCTATTTATTATTGAGAAACAAGGGAAACCCATAAACAACCAAAATCATAACCCCAGGAGATGGAACACCAAGAGTTGGTCATATTATCTCCATTTGGCACATACGATACCTTGTTGGAAAGATCTCTCTAACTACTACATGATTTGTGACAAGCCTCTATGTCTATTGCAGACCTGAAAAAAATGTTATTTAGGGGGTCAAAATTGCTCCGAAAGTTCAGGACCCAAAAAAATGCTAAAAATAGTAAATGCTGCAATAAACAAGGAAACGAATGAAATCAACTAGAGTTATAGGTGAAATAGATAGGTGGCAACCAATATCCACCTGGATCATTCCTCCCTCCTTAGGAAGCAATGGTCCCCATTGCGTGCAAAGCCTCCATGAGGTGAGGAAATTTATGCTGGACCTGGTCCCTGGTGAATCACTTTCCCTGCTGAAGGAGTTGGCCTGCTTTGAAAAATCAATATAGCTTAATCCTCTATTGGCAAGTTTTCTTGATCTGTGTATCCATGATCTGATCAGTTGTGGCTTGTTCCCTGCAGTCTGGATTTAGCTCTATTGGTGTGAGTTGTCCTGTAATGTTAGAGGTGTCTAGCAATGGTGGAAAGTATGGTTGAAGGCGGTCTACATTGAATACTAGGTGCAAAACAAGGAATGGTGGAATTTTGAGCTTGAAGGCATTGTCCCCTACAACCTTGGTGATGGTGTATGACCCATATCGGAGTGGGCGAAGCCTGTGGTGGGGTCCAGCGAGGCGCTTCTTCTCCAAATGTAGCCAAACTTTGTCGCCCACCTGGACCTTGTGCGGAACCCGATGTTGATCATGCAGTTGCTTGTACTTAGCATTGGCTCTTTCCAATATATCATGGACTTGTTGGTAGATTTGTTGAATGCACTCAATGAAGTTTTCAGCCCTATCGACTTTGGAACAAACATGAGTCGAATCTACCTGAGAAGCTATAAATGGTATGGCCAAATCAATGAGGCATAATGGTTGAAATCCCAACCCTAACTGAAAGGGGTCGTGGCTCGTTGAGATGTGGAGAGATCAGTTGTAGTTGTGTTGGACATAAGGTAGGCTTTCATCCCATGTGTGTGCATGTTTCGATTTTTACATGTGCGGAATGTGTATGATCATCCTGTTGACGACCTTTATTTGGCCATTAGTTTGGGGATGGAAAACTGTGGACTTAATAAGTTTTGTATCTATCATCGACTAGAGACTTGACCAAAATGCACTTAGGAATCTGCTGCCACGATCTGAGACAATAGACTGTGGGATCCTAAAGTGTACCCACACTCACTTAAAGAAGAGCTTGACAGTGGCCTCTGCTGTGATACTCTTCTTGTAGGCTCCCATAATGGCCATCTTAGAAAATTTGTCGACGACCATGAAAACGCAGTCGTTATTGTGCTTGAAAGAAGGAAGGCCCGACATGTAATCCATAGAGATGGATTCCCAAGGTCGACTAAGAGTAGGAAGAGGAGTATATATGCCTTGCTTCTTGATGGTTGGTTTGGAAATGGTGTAGGCAGTGAAGGATTTAATGTACCTCCCAACACCTTGATGAAGGTTCGGCCAATAAAAATACTTCTACAGTACTGCCACTGTTTTCTCTACTCTGAAATGTCTAGTGACCCGACTATAGTGTGCCTCCCAAATCATCTTGGAACACTCACTTGAAGGAACGAAAATGTGTCCCAGATGGAATAATAGTGCATCTTTGAGGTGAAAATTTGGAACTTGCTTACCTTCCAGGAATGTCTGGTATGTGTTTCTAAATTTTGGATTGCTCTGGTAAAGATGCTGCCACCCTGAAGTCTCGTGCCCATCAGAGTCGAGCACAGTGATCAACGCCATGAATGGTGGTCGGTTGAGGTAGTCTGCAACATTATTGGTGCTACCTTTATTGTACTTAATGTTCAAATGGAATTTTTGCAGGTATACGGACCATTTCTGAAGGCGATCATTTTGCAACTTCCCTTGTGTCTATATAAATTGTAGGGGTCAATGGTCTGTGTGGATGATCGTTTCCTTCCCCAGAATGTAATGCTTCCATTGACGGTAGGCTTGCACAATGGAATACATTTCTTTATCATAGGTGGGATACTTTCAGACTGTGTCTGGAAGTATCTCACTATGGTAAGCCACTGGATGCCCCTGTTGAGTAAGAACTGCACCAACAACATAGTCGGAGGCATTTGTCTCAATCTCAAATGGTTGATGCAGGTCTGGTAATGTGAGCATTGGTACAGAGAAGAGGTTTATATTCAACTCAGAAAACGTCTTCTGTTGGGTCTCAACCAAAAGAAGTTTTCTTTTGCTCTACCCTTGGTGACCTGACTTAAAGGCTAAGTGATATGAGAGAACCCCAAGATGAATCTGCGGTAGAAATTGGCAAGGCCCAGAAAGTTGCAGAGCTCTGTTGGAGTGGTTAGGGCTGGCCAATCCCGAATGACTTGTATCTTGGTTGGGTCCACATGCACATCCTTCTCATCAGTGATGTACTCCATATTTTCAACTTGGGTCATGCCAAATGTGCATTTCTCTAGATTGGGACACAACTTGTGTTGTAGTAGAGTTTGGAGGACCTGTCGAATATGGTGGAGGTGCTCGCCCCAACTCTGGCTGAAGATCAAGATGTCATCTAAATACACCACCACGAATGCATTGATGAAGGGTCACAAGATGTCGTCCATCAACATCATGAAGGTTGCAGGGGCATTTGTCAACCCGAAAGGTATGACAACCCATTCGAAAAGGTCCTCCTTAGATTTGAAGGTGGTCTTCCACACATCAGAGGGTTCTATGTGCACCTAGTGATAGCTGAACTTCAAGTTAATCTTGCTGAAATATTTTTCTCCCCTTGATCTGGTCCAGAAGGTCATCAATTCGTGGGATTGGATACCCATTCCGAAAAATGATCTTGTTCAATGCTCGATAGTCAGTACAGAGTCTTCAAGCGCCATCCTTCTTTTGTACCAGAACAATCGGGCTCCCATAGGGTAACGAGCTTGGCCTGATGTGCCCTTTCTCCAACAGCTCCTGAGTTTTCCTCTTTATCTCATCGTTCTCTAGAATCGAGCATCGATAGATCAGTTCATTGGGTAGTGGCATACCCGGAGTCAAACCAATGGAGTGCTTGACCTTACAGTGCATAGGTAGCCCATAGGTGAGGTAGAAATGTCCCTGTACTCCTCCATGACCTTTTCCATCTGTTGTTGTTGTGGGGAGGAGCCTTGTTTGGAAGTAATGGCCACAATATTCTTCTTTCCCCTAGGGTAGATCTTAATGAAAACAAATTTCCTGGTATGTGAAATGATCTTACTGCATTTCTTTGTAGAGATCAAAGAGATGGTGGTAGGTGGGGCTACCTTTGGAATCATGTACAACTTGTTTCCCAAATAAATAATCATAGACTAAGATGTAGACTCATATACAACATGTCGCTTCCACAAGTATGGTTGTACTAATAATACATCACAAACTTCAAGAGGAGCAACATCACATAGTACCTCATCTGTGGAGGGCTTGATGTTGTAGGGAAGGATACATTGTTGGTTGACACAAAGATCTCGTCCTTAGTGAAGCCACCTAATGGTGTACGACTGCAGATGTGCTATAGTCGATAGACCCAACAGCTTCACGACCTCTGCTAAAATGAGGTTCTTTTGGCTCCCGCTGTTGACAATGAATTACAACGGAGAACCCTTCACCCACATCTATGAGTGGAAGAGGAGTTTCCCCTCCTCTGGATCTTCAGGCTTGTTCTTTTTTATCTTGGTGGTGGCCACGGTGGCACTGGGCTCTGCGTCAATGATCTGCTTCCCTTTGTCATTCCCCTTGTTGGGTTCTGATTGAAATTCGAAACATGCATCTGATTTGGAAGCCTTCAGCTCGGCCACTAGTGACTACTTGGCGCGACACTCACTTGTGTTGTGAGTGGAGCTCTTATGGAACACACCATTTTCTTGTTTCCTTCTTTGTCTTCAGGGTGTTGTTCTTTGCTTGCGGATTTGGCGGGTTATCCTAGGTCACCCTGCCTTGGCTTTGTCCTTTTCTTTGTGGTTTGGGGTGCCTTTCCCTTGCTTTGGATTCGCAAATCCAAAGTCTTGCTTCTTCTATTTATACTTTTTCTCAATCTTGACAGTGTATCGGTATGCCCCGCTGAGCTGGGAGATGTCTAGGAAATACGTCTCATCCTAGATGTATCTGTGTAGATAACCATGATACTTGAGTACCAATTGTCACTCAGAATCCTTGATACCTAAATTCGTGTAAAGGGTATGAAAAACATTGGTAAACTTTGACACGTCTTGGTCCCTTCCTTGCCACAACGTGGTCCATTTTATGTATTTATCCTCATATCTCCTGACAGGGTAGTATTGCTCCTTGATGGCATCCTGGAATGAATCCCAAGTGGGTGCAGTTGAAAATAGTGAGGGTGTACTTTCATCCTTCTTCTCACAGTAGGTTTCCCACTAGTCCTTGATGAGGGGGGTGTCTTTAAGAAGTGCAAAAGTAATCTTTTCCCGGCTGGAAAAATCATAAACATAAAAGTATCCTTCTCTTAACTGTGACATGCAAGAAAATGTGAGAAAGTTAGACCACTTGCGTTGTGCATGTGTGGTTACTGTATAAGATTATCCAATGCATGAGCGATGGGATCGTGTAGTTCGAGTGGAGGAAGCGAAATATGGGTGTTTGGTTGATCTTCAATGCAAAGCAGAGAGTGATGAGGATCCTTGAGTGTTTCAACAATTTCCTGACCAGAAGTGAAACCAACCTCAGGATAGCGAGCGCCTGACATAACCATCAGCTCGAGCTGAAGTGCCTCGATAGTCTGCAAGATTTCGACTTTGTTGACAGATAGATCATTGTAGACCAATGTCTTAGACATATTAACAATTATTGAATCAACATCGTGATTAGATGAAGAAGTAGAGAGACCACGAAAACCAAGATCAGAAAATTTAGGATGTTTGTCAGCATCCTCATGATTTGATGAATCGGGAAGAGGGGTAGATGAGAAGCAAAGATGTTCACTCTATGTGTTTTCAGAAATGACAGATGACATATTGGATGATTTTCAGAGGAAGATGTGTCCTCTCTGCACTATGATGACAGACTAACATCCGATGTGTCCTGTGAATGATCGGAAGTAGAAACATTTGGAAATGGGTTTTCACAGGGGAAATCAGTAGTGGTAGAATCATAAGGGATGTCAGGATAAAGTGGACGAGGCATGGCTGGAAGGGAGTCATCCTTTAGCATGGGTTCTTCTTTAGATTCCTGCACACACTCATCATGAATGATGGCACAAGTTGGCTACCTAAAACCAACTCTGTCGACAACTTGATCCTCGTTCATAACAGGTGAGGAGTCGAGAATGGGAAAACACAAGATAGTACAATCTGAAGGATCAACAGAATGTGGGGACGAAGGTTGAGGGAACGAATCCATGTGACAACCAAAAGTCTTGCAAGCCAAATATATGCAGATATCAAGAGTAGGTGGGTGTGGGAGGATGTGACAGTTCAACAGATGTGTGTGCATGATCTCCCACATCACTCCGCGGTGGTGGAGTTGTTCGAGGAGGTGAAGATAGACAATCACTTGTGACAACAACTGTGTTTGCCTATGATTGCACAACTCCATCACCAAAGTGTGCTAAGTGGAGTTCGGATATGTGAAGAAGATACTCAAATCTTCCATAAATAAATTCCCAATCAATTTCATCTTCGAGAAATCGAAATGCAAGATTACAAAAGCGTGTGTAAAACTGATCAATGGATTCGTCGTATGCTTTTCGTAATTTTAGAATTTCTTGATCGAGTGTTTTATGGTTAAAGTGATTGAAAGCACGGTCTATCTCTATGACCAAATGAGCAAGAGAATGAATAGATTTTTTGGGTAGCGTGGCACACCAGTGCATGGGGTGCCCTTGAAGTGTGTAGACGAACAATGTGCAGGTCATGTACTCTTCAAAGAATACATGTCTTTTGCATAAGCCTACAATGCCAACCACATGCCTAACCAAGGCTACGTGGCATCCACCATCAAATGTTTTATGTGACAAGTTATCCGATATTTTTTTGGAGATAATGAAGTCGTTTCCATAAGACATACACTCCAAAAGAGAAACTCTGTAGTTATTCATGATAAATATGTAGAGATTCAAAATAGATGTGAGGACTCAGCTTGTCATATGGCCCTCCTTCTAGCGCCAAAATGTTGACGGTGTTGGACCCCACCAACATGTAAGGGGATATCCCCAGTAAGAAGTCCTAATTAGACCTCAGACCGTTTAGTGTAAGAGTCCCAACATTGGGTCGTACGGTAATGCCTTGACTGCGATTTCACACAGAGGCAAGTAAGATGTCCCTGTTGGTAGCAAGGGTGTGACAACTGCAGTAAGTCAAGGATGGTGCATGAGAGGTTCTAAAATACTAAGGGTGAAGTCAGTGCGCCCCTTGGAAGCCTTTAATAGTACGCGGCTTGGAAGGGAACACACAAGCGAAGATGCATCACAAGCTGGAAAGCAAGTTAGTGAGGAATCCAAAGTGATGGTTAAACCAACAACACATTTCAGAAATATTTGTACATACTTATATAGAATATTCCATACATGAATGCATAAGCAAAAAAATACATATATCATTTAGAGTAAACCAGATAGCATATAATACAATACAAAATATGTATGAAACATGCTGGCTCTGTTATATTAAGAAGTGTAAGTTCCAGTCATACAATACATCCATGTCTAACCACTAGTTCCGATAGCGGAATGTTACAGCCACAACCACCTACTCCTCCAAAGAGATATACTAGCTCTGTGCAGAGGAGAAGCTAAGGCTCATTACAATACTTTCCAAGATCTCTCTAAGATAGTCCTATTGGAAGCTTGGCTGACCAAAAGCCTATATAATGAGTTATGAGGGACTATTTATAGCAAAGGGTGGGGTGGCCTTTAACATCCCCTTTGTGATAGTTCATCTACCCTCATGACTCTTCGTCTACTCTATGACTGTTACATCCAACTATCGACACTTGAACTTCCACTTGACAAGACGTTACATTTCAATGTATACGTGTCCATGTGAGACAAAATGGCTTGAGCAATCCATGCAAGACATCACTGACACTCGGTCTGTTGTGATGAGATCAACTCTTTGACATGCTTGTGATGGAGAAGGTGTTGACATGATGCCAAGACTAGTCATCTGTGATGGTGTGCATGCTCTCCATGGTGACATCTTGCTGAAGTGAACTCTTGCCTCCATTGCCTTCCAGTGCATTGGTGTGGTTCCTCCATCCAACTCGTTGCTAACATGCGCATGGTCTTCTTAGGTGTAGCCGAACTGGAAACACACTGATGCTTAGTGTCCGCGCTGATATTCCAGTGTGTGTTGGTGGTAATGCACATCAACTATCAACTACATGTTCATCTCAAGTTGAACTTGCTTCTTGTATTTCCCTCAATGAGTTTGCCAAATGGGTTAGATCTCATGCATGCGCACAATGACATGCATGCTATTGAATTCCCTTGCATTTCATCAACAACACTGATCACCATGTCTACTCTGTGCTAGCTACTGGGATGGATCTATAACTTGTACGGGCGCAGTTTCATCCATGAGTGCATGTTGCGCCCGCTGTTGTACCTATTCTTGCTGCAACTACTTCTCTCATCTATGTAGCTCCTATTCTTCCTGGAGTTTTTTCTTCAGCACATGCAACTCCTTTGTACCATTCCCTATCTTTGCACGATCTTCATGTCACGTTGTCACCTCATAGCCTGAGTCTCCAAAGTTTCTTTTATCACAAGTGGATCTTCCTGAACTTGCGACTTTGTTCCACCTCTGTGTTTTAACAACCCTCCTCTTGCATTCACTGCATCTGGTATGTTGCATTTAGCTGATGTTGATGGTGCTTCTTGTTGTGATGATGTTGCCATCATATCTTGATGTCCTTGTCTACGAACAACTTGATGTCTTCATGGCTAGGCAAGTTCATAGAAACTTGATCAACTGCATCCCCAAGTGTGCTCTGAACGGTGTCTTGAACTTTTCTCTCGTAGAAACCATTATACCTGTGCTATTGAGAGGCAGATGAACACCTGCGAAACTTGGAGACATGGAAACAATCATGGCAATAAATTTGTCAGTCGAAAACCAAAACGAACTTGAGAACTGACTTGCAACATACCTGTGTGACTGATCATGAAGGTCGCGCAATTTTCGTCGGGATGTCGGGAGACTGACTGCCAAAACTGCACAAGGCATAGTCCGAGCTATTGGGAGGCTGACTGACTGCTGGAACTGCACAATGCACTGTCCAGCATGGCTTGCTGAGGATTGAAACTATGCAATTTCAGTCAGCAGTGACTTACAACCAGCAAACTGCATTGCTTAGTTTATGGGGCCAATAGGACATTGCCTCCAAGAATTGCGCAATGCAAGCCTGGAGGTTAGTGCCTGGCTATAATTGCACAATTTTTGGAGGGAAGGAAAAGTCTTTGCTTCTGGAAATGTGTAGTACTAGCCGGGCAAGGCATGGTTCGGGCCAAGGCAGCCCAATCCAGCCGACGGGTGACTGAAAGCATGAGAAGTGTGAATGCATGATGATATGAGTGCAAACAAGAGTGAATGATCATTCATGAAAACAACAAGTGCAGAATTCAGGAAACGGGAAGGCATGCATGTGTGTGAAGCAAGTCGCCCCAACAACAACTGTCCGTGCAAAAACAGTTTCATACATGTGACAGCAGTGAGATGTTAACAAAAACTGAAATGGTGCTAGTACAAGCTAGTATGTATCAAAATGACAACAAGCACTCACTGAAATCAAGCAGACAACATTCATAAGAAGCAAAACACAAAAAGAGTTAGAAACATAGCATGAGACATGAAAAGTGGGATTACCCCAAAAAATCTAAGTTGAATGTGCCAACGACTCCTAGATGCAATGTGGGACGTCAGAGCTATAAAAGCGACGTGAGGAATGAGCTCTGCAGTGTCCGGTTGATGAGTTTTGATAAAATTGAGATTGCGATGCGCATGCCACAAATCTAGGGAAAGCAACACTTGGTGGGAGGTTTTTGAAATGATCTTTGCATGTAACCTCCAGCTACTAAAAATAGATCTCTGAAATAAGGGATGCCTTTGCATGTTGCCTTGGGAGGTGGAGACCATGCATGCAAAATAGTTTTGCTCATTCTCGGAGGGAACCTATCAACTCAACTACACATGCAACAGTTTGCTGAGGTGGGAGGAAAAAATGTGCATTTATAGGAGGGAACTGGGCTGGTTTCCCAGAGGGATTGTGCAATTTTTGGGTAGAGTAGCCGACTGTTGCCTAGGTTTGCTTAATTTTTGGGCTAAGCAGTCCTGTTTGGAGGAATTGCGCAATTTTTCCAGTGAACAGTGACAGGCAGATTTGCGCAATTTCGGAGCCCAGCAGGCTGCCACACAGAATTGCATAATTTATGGAGGGAAGGTTGGTTGCCCTCTAGAATTGTGCAATTTCTTGAGGAAGTTGGTCAGCTTGTAGCTGGACCAAGTCTAGCGAAAGAGCATGTGAGGGGGATGTGACAAGCTTTTATGTACAGGCTGTCATTCTGCGAGAAAATCACTGAAGCTTGTGTACTTGACAAGACAAGAAATGCAGCTGTGAAAGTTTGGTAGGGAGGCTCCAAAACAAAGCTAAGGAAAAAATTTTGAGGGTGGTTGTAGCCGTTACAATAGAGGGGTCAACACTGTAGATGCACTATGCACTATATTCTTCTTTTTTAATTATTATACAAGTGGGAAATATTGGAATGAAGGTTATATGCATAGAGAACAAGTTAAGTTTCTCAACTAAGGTATGTTGTAGGAAAGTATATTTGAATAAAAATAAATGGCACATATATCTATGCTATCTACAATGAATGAAAAAGCATACTTGCTGGAAATAAGGAATTGAAAATCTAAACCTTAAATTACAAAATATAACATTCAGAAAATAATTGAAAAAGGCATTTATGGACAACTTTGTGAGGTCTCTATACTTGTAATTTTCATTATCAATGTCCCAGAGGTGTTGTAATACATCAGGGAGGTCAAAACAAATTTTTATTGTGAATTTGGGCGAGAAAAGGGGGTCATTTATACGCTGGTGCAAGAGTCTCTATATTGTTATGCGAAAAGTTCAATGGGCTTGTAAAATAGTTGGAACATAAATCTACGGTGACGAAAGGAGGTAGTAATGCTAGGAAATTATGTTACCCAACTAGTCAAAACTCAAGGAAACTTGATTCAAACTTCATCATCATGAATTTGATTCTTGTTTGTCTCCTATAGCTATGAAACTAATTTTACAACAAAAGAGTGAACTTTATAATTTATAAGAGAAGATAGATGGGTTGGAGAAAGACTTGAAATTTCATTCGTAAGTGGTACAATTGATTACATCTTGCATAAATAACTTGTAATGAAGAATTTTTCAAGGAACCTCCTACTTAACAATGCACAAAAACCATTATAATGTAACTTCCAGAATTGCTAATGTTAGATGTTGAACAAGGCAAATGCTAAGCCTATAAAAATAGAATTATTGGTGGGATCTGGAGCTTTGAGTGTGTGCCAAACCCAAGTATGATCAGAGTCCTTAAAGGAGAACCAAGCTAAGAACTAGAATAAATAATTGCTTTCATTAACTAAAAATATGTCCTTACATTACAATACTGCAAAACTTGCTTGAGAATACAAAAAGACTATTCTTGATTTCTATTTATTCCTTCCTTCTCTTATATTCTATTGGGCTAATTTGAGCCTCTTATTTATACGTAAAGTGGGGAGCATCCTCCTTGAGAGGACGACTGCATTTCCCTCCAAAGAGAGCCAAAAAGGGTAATCTTGTTCCAAATCCAACTCACAACAATAGAGATGGGCATTAAATTCCCTAATCCAATCGGGTTGAGGTCATCTTGCTATAGGGAACAAGTCCCTAAAATCTCTCTAGTTCTAGATCTATTAGAATTTTCCCAATATATCTGTAAATCGTACACAATAAACATGTTAAGGCACATAAAATATGAAAAATAGATTGAGCTCTTTTAGGAACCTATTAAGGTAGGAAAATATACCATTAAGTGTAAAAGGTGGGTTCAAACATAGTTTTAAGTGCTTAGGAGTGGATTGATGAGCCTTATAATTTACATGTTTTGGAGGCCCATCATACCCCCTTCTAGAACTATTTCTCACCCTTAAGAAACTAATTATTCTTCTCTTATTTTCTCTTTTTTATTCATTTCCCTGATGACTTGCTTGATGCCCAAGTTGAGTTGATTTTGGTTACTCCTGCTGAATAGAACCTTTAAATTTTCTTCCTTACCTTTCCACTCTCGAAACTGTTATTCTTGGATTTAGTGTTCTTGTATCCCTTGAAGTAAAGGTGGATTGAACCTCAGCCCTATCCAATGAACTCTAAGTCATTGGATGATTCTATTAAATAAGGGGTCCTTTCTAGTGCTACTTGTAATTGATTGAGAGAGTGATACTCCTTTATCTTCATGCTATGAGACAAGCCTTGCCACCTTCTTAGGAAATCCTGTGAGCTTCCTTCCCCTAATAGTCTAAAAGTGTCCTCAAAATGGAGGATGGGTTTTTCTTGTCTCTTATTCCAAATAACTTATAATTCAAGGTCCTATGTAAAGAAAACATGGGACATTTTAAGTATTAACAAGGGTGGATGTTCAGATATGATCCATAGTGGTTCTTTCAATTCCCTCCTTTTTACTTCCTCTTATTTGATTTATTCATTCCTAAGAAAATACGCTAGTGCCATTAGTTGTGCATCCCCTAGGTGTGGATTAGGATTGCATATGGACATGTTGGTGAGGAAAAGGTTATGAATATATAAATTCATGTTATTATCTTTTTCTTCCATTTTGCATCCTAGGAAAAAGTCTATGAAGTGTTTATTTTATTACAATTATATTGTTCCTATTTGGGCTATTTGGTTAATCCACAACCTATACCAACATTCCTTTAGGAACAATGAATATGAAATTGAAGGTTTCCTACCATTGACAACTTCCAAAGAGAGGTGTTCCATGGTTCCTAAGGATGTCTCCATTGTTGTAATTTGAGCATCCTTTGCCTTCAACAACTCTTCTACATGTTGTAATTGATTTCTTAGATGCTAGTTTTCTCTTTCAAGTTTCACACTCCTATTAGGTTCACTTATTCTAAGGAGGGCCATTTCCTCCCTTATCTTTTTGAATTCATCTCTCATTTTTGGAAATGTGATATACCCCTTTATCCTACAATCTGCTTTCATCTATGTGTTTCCACCTTGGTTTTTTCTACCTCAATTATCGAATGGGGCACCAAATGTGCAAGAATTACCCTCCTTGATGTACCTGTAATAGGGGGGTCAACCCTTGATGACTAGGAGAAGAAGGAAGGTGAATTCCTTGGTGCTCACTATTTTGTAACATTCTTTTTCTCTTATAGCTCTATAGGTTGTTCTTTTCACTATACAGGATGCTCCTATAGTTTGACAATCTATTCTTGCAGTTGGACTAGCTACCTTATTTCCTTAGGTAGTACTAAAATCTTTCCATGTGCATGTTTCTTTCACAATCCCTGTATCTCATCCTCATGTAGATATTTCCATTCAGGGCTAGGTGTTTCTTCAAATGTGATGGGAGTATTATAGGGTGGCTTAGGTTTCCCATTGGACTTGATTATGGTGCTCTTTCTTCTTGTTCAAACAATTTATTGCGTAGACTTGCTCACCTTGGGATTAATACTGGTGCTTAGTGGTGGGCTCTAGTATTGCAACAATAATTCTGCAACTCCTGGGACTCCATTCTTTACTTTTATCAACCCGGTAGTTCGTAACAAACTTGGAAGCGACAGTGCTATATGCACAAGTACTAGCTCTTGCAACAGGTTGTCACTTGATTAGCTGGGACAAGTCCGCTAGGAGCTTAAGCCAACTTCTATGAGCTCTTAGAAGAAGCTTTTAACTGTAATGGATGAAAGCTAACTCAACAAAAGTTAATCTACTCTCTAAACAAATTATTTTCTATGTGATTTCGCCGAAAACTCTCTAAACAAAAGTTAATCTACTTGCAGAAAGAAGCGGAAAGATGAAAGGAAATGCAAACCCTAGCAAACCCTAGTTTTACCAACTAACCCTACTGGTGTAAGAAAAGGGATGAAAGCTGCAGAAATGGATGCCATTGAATCTTGGAAAGGTAAAGTGCATGTGACTAAGGTACTTCTAAAGCGAAATCTTAGAAGGAACATCTTTTTGTATTTTTGAGTAATCTTGAAGAATTATTATGCATGTGCTTTAACTGTTTTTGACTGTGTAGAGGTTTATTGGCGAGAGGAAATGGGGTAGGTGATTGTAGGAGGTTGGGAAGGTGAAAAGAGGGCCTAAGGGGTCCCTAGAACCCTTCTAGAGAGTTTCACAGTGATAAGATCTTGAAAAACTGCTCAGGTGAACTTCTACAGGAAGTCTGCAGGGGTTCTACAGGATGTTCTACAAGAAGATCCGAAAGAGGATTTTGGAGGGTTGATGGTGGAAAAACGGTGGGAAAGTGGAAATTGAGGATGGATAAGGATGTGAAGGGGTCTAGGACCTGGTAAATGAGGCTAAGGAGTGATTAAGGTGGTTGGATTTGTTCAAGGATGGAGGGAGCAATGTTTCACAAGAATGTAGAAATTAGGGTAAATTGGAAAAGTGTGGCAAATGAAGGGAAGGAATCTTGGATTAGGGGTTGGAGTAGGTTGTATGATGGAGGAAGGGTACACAGGGATGTGTTACAGGTGCTATGCACACTATTTTCCAAAACTGATCGAACAAAGACTAGGAAAACCAAAGATCTAGCTATTTTGACCTAATTTAACCTGAAAACCAGAAACATGATGAACATAGGTTCATTGGCAAAAAATTATGCAAGATAACTATGGAAACTAAGCAAGAACAAATCCTAAACATGCAAGTACAACTGATATCAACTTTTCCAACTAAAAATCTAACACTAGCAATAGCATGGAAAGGCAAAAATAGTGTTTTTGTGGCAACAAGTATGCCTTGGTCTTAGCTCATGGTCCCAAGGAGGGAGAGATGAGATCAAGGATTGGTTGATGGCCTTTTTTCAGATCTTTTCCTTTACCAAACTGTCAAATCAACCTAAATTATGAAAAGCTATTTCAATCATCAAAAACAACCTAAGTAACAAAGTAAGATTTTAACCTAAATAACAGAAATTATTCTTTGAATGCAGCAAAGACACATAAAAGTACACAAAGGAGGTACTGGCACTTGGGTTGGGTCCAACCCCAAGAGCTACAGCCTCCTAAGAAAGATTAGAGTTGGTGCAAAGTTGGATTCATCTTTATTGATTAAAAAAAAATAATAGCTACATCCCAAAAACTATTTATAAGCAAAAGATCGAAAATGTGCTGATACAAAGTTGCACTAAAGTGCGAAAATAGACTAACAAAATGACTAACATACTGACTAACATATTGACTAACATCTGACTAAAATCTGACTAACTGAACTGAGGCCCTAAGCCTTCTTATTTATACAAATTGAGGACCCCAATAGCCCTCCTAAAATTTAGGAACTCGGCTGCCAAAACTTGCAGTTAACAGCAGTCCTACTTGACTTGCTTGGCTGCCCCTTGTGCTCCGAGTTTTTGATGGAGAATTTGAGGTAAGGTCTCCTAAATGAAGGGGACACCTTCCTACAAATCCTCCCCCTTGTTCTTCCACGAATTTGGCTACCAAGTGCTCATTAAACCTTTGATTTTGTCTCAAAATTGACCAAAAATCTGCATAAAGCACACATTAGACCTTTTGGCATAATGACTAACTCAACTCACTCTATTAGCATAAATATAATAAAAAACATGCAATAAACTAATGAGAATGGTGGATTAAGTCAAATTAGGAGGCTAAATGAGCCCATATAATTACCCATTTCTGGGGCTCATCTCTTAGACCTACCAAGGTAATTTCTTTTTATTCTTCTTCCAAGGTGTTTATTTTCTTCTACTTTGAAGGGATGACTACTGCCTTCTCTTTTCTCTTCTTGGCTATAATTTTCCTTTTCCTATTGAGATATTCTTGGGCCTTTGAAAATTTCTGCCTATCCATATCAACAAAGTCAACCCAAGGAATCGAATGTTGCAACCCTTCTAGTGCATCTGTGACAATGAATTTGATGAGAACACGATGAACTAAATAGTTGTACTTACCCTCATTTATTTTACCACTCATTTATTTTAGGGACTAGAGGAGGAAAAATGGGATGCTTAGTAATTTAAAGGCTAGAAGGTAGGTTTGTAACTTGAACTGGTACAATAATATTAATTGATAAGATTAAACTATTTTTAAACTACCAAATATATTTAAGGATGTGGTAAGCCACTTCATCCCAAGGACCAGGAAGAGTTTCAGTCCTTATCCCATTCTTGTCTTGATAAGGTTATTCATATGGCACGAAAATCCCCTCTTAGTGGTGATGGCTTCCTGCATTTCCTCCTTGTTCCACTGTAGTGCCTTAGGGAGAGTTATGATTTTTCTTATTGAATCCTCATTGATGTAGATCACTAAACCTTTGACTACAGTTACAAGTTCATGCCCTTCAGGTTCTATAAGTTCTTAGCAAACTCCATGGCCATATCATCATCAATACCTCTAAGTTTCTTAAAGAAGCCTAACCACTGATAATTCTCAAGTATGGTGATAACATCAAGGTTTTTTTGGATTCTGCTAGCATGAGCGATCTCTCCCATATTGGAAATACCCCCCATTCTATATCATAAATTTCTTTCAAGTAGGTTTTGGAGGTCAATTTTTGAGGATCTCTCCCAAAGACTTGATTAGGCTAATAGTTCCTTTGTGGGCATGAAAATGTGATGTGTTTGTGCTACTACATGAGACAAAGTTTCCTATTGCAACACTTCTATAGGGGTGATCTATTTTTTAAATAGAAGGAACAACACAAATTTAACTTATCACTATGATCAGATCAAGCATCAAAATATGCAAAATAGAACCAATGAACCTTTTTCCTCTCTACTTCACATATTGGATACAAAAAAATATCTTAAATAGACTAGGGTCTTAATTAAATGTAGAACAAACTACAAAAGCTCAAATAGGCTCATGGAAGGATTTTCAAGGTTTATTTTTGGGGCACCAACCTCTGTAACATGTGCAGGTAGCTTGGTTCCTATATCACTCAATGATCTATAACTTCCCATAGCTTTTTGCAACTTGTAGCTTTATGTAACCTATAACTTCCTATAGAAATTAACACACTTTTGATAGGTCTTATGGTTTCTTGCATGTAAAGCATCAATGGGAAAGACCTTTCTATTTTCTTTAGCCTTACATGATTAGATTGAGGGATATAACTGAATGTTTAAGGTGGTGGAGATGGGGCTCAACTCACAGTGCTAATATATCCCAGCTACTACATATTTCCTAATGTGATCATTTGTTGTACACCCCCACCTTACCTATCAATCATGAAAGAAAATGGAAACCTTCTCAAAGAATAAATTGTTTTTATTATTCATTCCTACATGTGGGAAGATACTTTTGATAAAGGTGAGTGTTGAATGTTATTTTGGATTATGTTGTTGTGAGTTATATTGCATGGGCTAGCTAATGTGTACCCTACTTTTGCATAAAAGGTAATTTGTCCTACAATTAAATGAATTCAAAGAGAGAGTTCATGGGTTTCATACCCCAAGCTTACCTTTTCGAGTGCCATGCCCATTTTTGTACTAAAGAGGGTACTATACCCATTCTTGTTTAATGTATAAGTGGACATAAGAGCTTTGATTATAAAGATTAGTTTTGTTATTTTTTTTTCTAGTTATAAAACACCGACGATAATGTTCCTTTAAAGGGATGGGGTTTGTAGTAGTCCTTCCTTTTTACCCCTATTTATGTATGTGTGATTGTAACTGTGTTAAATCCAATGTGGAATCCATGGATGGATGGGACAAATATTATAAATAATTAAAGTATTAAATTATTTTCTTGAAACTAAAAAAAAAAAAAAGATGGAATTTTGGCCTAAAGGGAGGGACATACAAATCCAAGTCTAAGGGAGAGTGGAGGAGAGAGGATGGAGATGTGGAGGATAGCATTTCCACCCTCTAAGATGGAGGAAGTGGTATAGTTTATCGAACCACCACCTGACAAATAGAAAGAAATGTGATTGGATGGGGGGGAGTGCCCAAAGTAATCTTTCCTTACAAGGTGGAAGAAGGGGGTGGGAATTCTCTTAGTGCACAAAGAGATGCAAGGAAGGAAGAAGAAAAAGAAAGGTGAAAGTAGAAGAATGAAAAAGGAAATAGAGAAAAAAATAAAAAAATGGACAACAACTAAGACAGATGCTAGGGAAAGGAGGACCCAACTAGAGAGAGATAATTCCCTGGACGTTGGGCATGGAGCGCATGGAGTGATTTTGGAGTTGTGAATGAGCTCTATTCTCTAAAATTGGGGTTTTCTCCTTGTATTGATGTGTTCATGCCATTGGACTATGTGTGTCTAAGCTTGAATGGTCAATGGAAGGTTTAGTGGAGGATCAAATCACTATGGTGCTAGTTGTACAGTGGTTAAACACCTAGACATGGTAATATAAGTCATTATGGTGCTTGTTGGAGAGTTTTTAACCACATGGATGGTGGAGTATTTACCCTTGTGGTGCTTTCTATGAAAAGATAGGTAAGAGATCACATAGACAGTGGACTCAACATCCTAAACTAACCAATTCCTCATTTGGACCTTGGATTAAGCTGTGTGATTAAACTAAGAGGAGTAAATGAGCCACTATCGTGATTACTGCCAGAGGGAAGTTGAGAAACCACCGTGTCAGTGGACTCCATATATTGAGTGTTTTCCAATACTTGGTGTGAATTTTCCCTCAGTAAGCATCCCCTCAGATTTTGGATTTCACTTGGGGATGGTCACCTGCAAGAAAATTGCAATGTAGTTGACCTATGGTTGGGTGGAGAGTTGAAGTACCTCCTTCAGTTTCCATGCATCTTTACATACTTAGGTAAGTCAAATGTAATGATATATTGAGTTATGATTTGTGATTTTCCATGAACTACATATGTTTGTATGAGCTCTCGTATATTTCTGAATGTTATTAAATGCCTAAATGGTGAAAATAATTGTTATGTTTATGATTAGTATGATGTTATATGTCATGAATTTGATAGATGACTGGACGTGTTGTTTGATATATTGTTCATGGTTTATGTGATACAAGATATGTTTATGCTCATACATTTTGATTTCCTTGGTTGTGGAATGCAATAGTTTACCCGCTCACTTGACATATATTGTTCAAAACAGGGTCTTTAATTCCTCATGTATTGTAATAAGACCAATATGCTTGCACTCTTTTAAATTAGTAAGTGCACGCTTCTGAGCATGCCTAACCAATGGGCAATAAGTTAGGTGAATTGGAGTGATTGGTGCATTATACTCTCTCACAGTATATGTAATATCCCATAATAATAATAATAATAAAGTAAATAAAGTAATATTCATGTAAATAGAATAACAATTATATTATTAAATTGATTTATATTATTATTATATTATTATAATGGGGATATTACAATATAGTTATTTGTGTATGTTTTGATATTAGGAATTATAAGTCATATGGAGTATTACACCCTTATTTTGTTTGTTCTTAGATATTTGAAGATTCAGTGCCTTAGGCTCATGCACCATAGACCACTGATATTCGATGTTCTCACCGCTTCACTAAAAGCTCATAGAGTGGTATGAAAAAGGGGAGACTCGCCACTACCACTACCAATGTTTTAAAATTTTAATTCCTACAAACGAGCGATGAACTAACATATTGGAATATTCACATTTAGTTTTGCAGAGATATCTATCTCGTGCCAGACCTATCTATTGGATTACTTGGTTGAAGTGTTGTAAACATCTTTGAATGTAGTTGATGAGAAGTTAGGGCAATCTGATTGTGGAACCCAACCTTCTGGATTCTTTCAATTAGACCTTGGAATAAATAAGTTCATTCCCTTGAGGATAAGGCCAACGCTGATAGGCAAGAAACCAAACGAAAAAAATGAAAGAGATTGGGACATGGGTGGAACCATGAGTACTAGAATTGTGCCATTAATTGGAAAGCCTTGCAAAAGAAAATCACAAGATTGAAGCTATCGAGTGACCCAAAGTTGGTGAATCTATATTGGTCTTAAACCATTAGCCCCAATTTTTTCAAGCATGAGGAGGTAAGGAAACCCCCAATGTTGAGGTGTTGAGATGATGTGGACTATTGGGCTCCACCTCAAGTCTTAAACCTCAGACCTTGGAATTTTCCAATCCAAGGAGTAGAGGGATGAGAGGGACCCCAATTCTTATATGCCAAGATTATGTGGAATGGATGGGGAAAAATCACTCTAACAACCTATGAACATGGAGAGTGGTATCACATTGTCACCCATGAATTTTGTGTTAAAATTCATGCAAGTTAACCAGGTGGAACATATGACAATTGTCTGATTAAGGTACTATGCACATAATACAATGGATTGATGTTATCAGGTCATAGAGCTAAGACCTTGGCATTTTCCACTTTAGGATAAAATAGAGGGAAGGCTAAGAACCCAATGTTAAGATGGCGTGGTCTGGGTGATGTGGCTTGGGGGTTGACCCTACTCTCAGACCTTAGACCTCAAAATTTTCCAATTGAGGTTGAAGTAGAGGGAAGGATGATAATACAATGTTTCGATTATGTGGCTTGGGGTGACATGGCTTAGGGGTGTACCATACCAGGATCGTAGGTGTTTGAACCACCAAACTTCTCAAAGAAACTAAGTGGAGATTAGGTCTAGAGATCAACAATCGAGATCAATTGAAGAGACCCCCTTATGGTCAATGTTTAATTAGAAGGAGTCGGGGGGGATTGGTATTAGTTCCAACCCACTCATATTTAATCGATGGTTGATAATAATT
>APFE030509309.1:65185-102304 GCA_000404065.3 Pinus taeda | reverse complement strand
TCCACGACTAACCTACGTAGTGAACCTGGGGGTTAGAGGGGGGTGAGTAGCCCCCCTCTGGGAAATTTTTTTTTTGGACCCTATATTAGGTTGGGGAAACCTACCTATGGTTTTCGGTCCATGGTTTTGGACGCGATGGTTTTTGGTCCATGGTATTGGATGCTTCGGCATGTATAAATATGTATTGTAACATTGAAAGGAAAATAATAAAAAATCAAGCTAGTAGTCCCAGTTTTGCGGTCCAGTGGGAAATCTCTGTGTATATGTGTTTTATGTGTTATGCTCTCGCATTGTTTATTTTTCTGTGATTTAGAATTCATATGCAGGTGATTTCTGTACGGGGTTAAAACCTACATAGAAGTCACTACTAAACTCTTCTTTGAATGAGTGTGGGTACACTTTGGGATCCCAGAGTCTATCATCTTAGATTGGGACAGCAGGTTCCTAAGTATATTTTGGTCCAGTCTCTGGTCGATGATGGACACCAAACTCACTAAGTCCACAGCCTTCCATCCTCAAACTGATGGCCAGAAAAAGGTTGTCAACAGGATGATCGTACACATTCTACGCATGTACAACTCAAAGCATCCACGCACATGGGATGAGAGCCTCTCCTATGTTTAGCATAGCTACAACCAGGCTCTCCACAGCTCGACTGACCACAACCCTTCTCAGGCGGGCTTGGGATTCCAGCCACTATGTCCCATTGATGTGGCCATGCCATTTGTAGCTACTCACGTAGATTCAACTCATGTCCAGTCTGAAACAGATAAGGCAAACAACTTCATTGAGCACATCCAACATATTTGCCAACAGGTCCATGACATTCTGGAGAAATCAAATACCAAGTACAAGCAGCGACATGATCAACATTGGGTGCCACACAAGTTTCAGGTGGGCGACAAAGTCTGTTTTCATTTGCAAAAGGAATTCCTTACCAGAGCCTATCAGAAACTCAGACCACTCCGATATGGTCCTTACACCATTACCAAGGTTGTGGGAGACAATGCATTTGAGCTCAGCATTCCCCCATTCCTTGGCCTGCACCCAGTGTTCAATGTGGACCGCCTTCAGCCATACTTTCCACCATTACTAGACACATCCCACATTGCACAACAACTCACACCCACAAAGTTAAATCCAAATTCCATGGAACAAGTTGCAACTGATCGGAACATGGACACATAGATCAAGCACACTCGCCAATAGAATATCCAACTGTATCAAGTTGTCAAAGCAGGACAACTCCTTCACTAGGGCAAGTGGCTCACTAGGGACCAAGTTCAGTAGAAATTTCCTCATCTCATGGAGGAACTCAATGTAATGGGGAGCATTGCTTCCTAAGGGGGGAGGAATGATTCAGGTTGATATTGGTGGCAACCTGCCAATTCCACTTAGACTGCCACCATTGCTTCTTTTAGTTTTTCAATTTCCTTAATTGTAGCATAGTTTACTATTTTTAGCAGTTTTTTAGGTCCTAAACTTCCGGAGCCATTTTGAGGCCCTAAACGACGTTTTTCTGGAAATATACCGTGAGTGATTTTTTGTTTAAAATTGTCTTTTCCTTCGTAGTCCTCAGAAAGATCTTTCCAATAGGCTATCATGCACGTCAAATGGAGCTAATATGACCAAGTCGCGACCCCGGGAAGTTGGCTGTCCAACTCACCCCAACGGGGCCCATAAAATCTTGGTGTTACATCTCCTCGGGTTAGGTTTTTGGTTGTTAGGGTTTGCTCTTATTGTTCAATAATAAAAAGGTCCTTGAGCCTCATTGTAAGGCAGTTTAGAGGCATGTAGCCGCCACATCTCTTCTCAGAGATAAGCTATCATCGCCCTAGCTGGTTTATTTCCATTTTTGTTTGTAAGCATATTCAGTATTTTCCATTAATGAAATGAAGTATTATTTCCGCTTCATCTCTATGTTTATGGTTATCTCTTTAATTTGTTGCGTTCCTGTTTAAATCCAAGCACCAAGAAAGTGCCACGTGGGTGCAACATGGAGATCCATCGACTAACATGGATCCTTTTAATACATTAAAATTCTAACTAGCATAACTTACGATTCGTTAGTCAGACCGAGTTAAAATTTATGTCGTTAGAAAGATCTTGGAAAGTTGAATGAAATGGCGATATTACTTTTTAGTTCCACGGACCTTTAGAAAATGAGTTCGTGTCACCTCACCTTCATAACATAACTTGGAGGTTGGGTCAAAACAAATAGGTAACGCCTCCCATAACCCAAGAAAAGCCAAGGGGGAGGGAGTGTAACATCTATTATTTAAATCTATCACATATATCACACCTATATAAATATCCTAACCTTGTGTTAGTGTATGCAATATTTTATGTGTCACTTAATGAAAGCTTCTAGAAGAATCTTAGATACCAATTCTTTATGAATCACCACTTCAATTCATGTGTTACAACAATTATTGATTATTATCAATATGATAATTGGTAATTCATTTAGTTTACATTATTTATGTATTTGAATCCCCCCAATAGCCATAATGAAATTTTCTTCATTATTTTTTCCTTTAAAACTGGCCACAATGTCATTTTCTTTGGTATCCTTTCCTCCACTCTTTCCTTTGTTAAAAAAAAACAATCCTTGATAGTTATGGATGCAAATTATAATGATATTTGGAAGTTATTAGTAAGATTGATTATAAGTAACTTGTTAAATATTGATTTTGAAGACTTACAAATAATATATATTGAGAAAACTTAGGGAAATCAGGTCACCTCTCTTTTTCATTTTCACATATTCGATCTCATTAATAGTATCAAACATGCTTACTCATGGTTATTTTATTACAATCATAATTGCATGTGTTTTCCTATTAAAATTTATGAAGTGGTTATACCTTTGGTATCTAATATAATTATTATTTCAACATAGTAGTAGCTATTTCAACCATTTAGTGTGGGGTACATAACACCCCTACTAATAAAAGAGATAATTGGAACAAAGTGCATAATCAAGAATGAAATGTAAATCTCTCAACAATCCACCAATCTTGTAAAAATTTGGTCAAGTTCATCATAAAGATAATGCTTAGTTTTTTGTTGGTTCACATAAGACTATTTAATGACTGTCTTTGAGATTAAAAACTCTATTGAGTTTATTGAACTTTTCTAACTTGTATTTTCTAGATTAAGTTTAGATATAAAATTCCACAAAATGAACCTTGTCACATCACAAAACTTAAAACTAATATTACAATAATAAGACTTGTGATTCTATTCTTTCATTTTATAGAATTATCAAATCCTTACTCCTTTGTTCTCCAAAATGATCATTCTCCTTTTCTCAATTCCATTCACATTTATCTATCACACTCTTTCACTTTATTCTTATTGTTTCTAGCAACATTGACATCAACGTGATCAAACTTTACAAATATTTTTAGAATTCCACGTAGTTTTGTTTCCTCTGCCTCATCCCAAGCCCAATATCAAGGTGACATATTCTTTGTAGCATTAATGTTTGGAACAACGTTTTTGAAGCTTGGTGGGATTTTTAAAAAGTTTAGAGGGAATATGTTTGAACATCCTAGTTCTCTTTCATTTTCACATAGTTTGATGAATAACAAAAACAATCAATATTCTCATAAAAATAAAAATGGTGGCTTGGATGAATGCATATTGGGAAGTTTCCCCTCAAGTTTTAAATATGTGACCTCCAATTAGGAAACATGTGTTCTTAACCAATAAGCCCAATCAATTTATACCATATCTTTAATTTCATTGATAACTCGTGAATATAAATAAGTATTCCTTTCTTTTCTTATTAAAAACTAATTTAGTAGACATTTTTTCTTCTATTTTAATATCTTTGTTATTATTGTGATTGATATGTGGAAAATTTAACCATATTTTCTATTTTAAGTCTTAACTCAAAAATATTACTTTAAAATTTGTTTAAAGTAGATCTGTATTTTTATAAAGTAAATATTTCTTATTATTGTGAGTGATATATGGTAAAATTAACAATATTTTCTATTTTAGCCCCTAGGGTTAGCTCAATTGATTGAGTCCCCATTGTCAAGTACCTTTGCTATTGAGAGGTCACAAGTTCAATTATCTTGACACTCAATCCATGGTTAGGATCTCTAGGGTCCGTGAACCACATAGAAAAAAAAAAACTCTAGAAAAAACAACATAAATTTAAATTTACAATAACATATACTTGTATATTTTAAATTCTTTAATGTAAGTATTTGATTTTTTTATTTCACTTTATGTAATGTTATGTGACAACAATTTCCTCATATTGAGTTAGCTCCTCTTAATGCAATTATAAAAAATACATGAACCAAAATCAACATAACTAGATCAACCATAAACTATATAAATTAAATTCTTGGTAAATGTGGATAGACATCATTAGACAATAAAAATCAAAACACTTACTACATGATAGATCTCATGTTGCTAAAATTAAAAAAAAAAACATAAAAAATAACTAATTATAATTTTACTTTAAATTATTATTATTATTATTATTATTATATATATTGTGAAATGTTTATACATTTAGAAAAACATGGAAACATGGGCCTCAAGTATGCCCTAAAACTGCTTTTGCTTGGATAAGAGCTCGTCTTCACTCATCTTCCTTAGTGGTAAGGAAATGCAGTAGGCTTTAAGTGAAAATTTTTGGAGTTTGTGGTGGATTTTTGGCTAAGATAGACAAAATAGTTTATGGCTAAATCTTGATTTGTGTTGTTTAAATTGGTTTTTTGACTGCATATATGGATTCAACACCCTCAAAAACCCATGGGGTGCTTGGATTGTGAAGAGTTTACCTGTCAAACTTGTGATTTCAATGAATTTCAATGAATCCCTGTTATATTCTAGAAAAATTATATCGGAAAATAAACTGAAAAGCTTTCCAAAAGTTACACTTAAAGACTACTTTCTAAGGAAATAGGTTAAAAAACACCAGTTCGAGTAATTCCAAGTGGCATGATTTTCCTTGAATAACAATGATGAGTCAACCTGCATTGGTATAGAGGCCAAATATGGTTCTCCCCACTACTCATTTGATAACTAAGTTATGATAGGTTTTCCCACTGTTTAAAAAAAAACATGGAACAATATTCTTAACCATGGAGACTTAACCCCACTTTACCATGGAGATTCTTAATATATAAATAGGCTTTGTAGCAATACCAAAAATTAACTCACTTCATATGACACTTGTTCATATGACATTTTTTTTTAAATTAATCAAGGGAAAAAGGGAATAACTACTTTGAAGATAAATATCAACCTTTGTTTTGTGTATACTATTATGAATATTCTAAAATATTATGTGGAGGTTAAATCCCTACCACCCTACTTAATAATAATTTATAATTATATTAAAATTATGATAGCCTATTTCAAAATAGATAGCCTATGGACATTATTAAGTCAAATTGCAAATATTGTTTTCTAAAAAAAATTATAGTATGCATATATATTAAAATAAATGTAATGAAGTGTTGCATGGCAACTAGTATTTGCCACTCAAGTTACAAATTATGCTTTCATAAAAATTTCAAATTGATACATAAAGTGGAAAAATTAATTTCCTAGTAAGAGGCAAGGACTTCATAAATTTTGGTTCGTAGTAACTACTAGCAAGTTTGCACATTTACATTTTTATGGCAATTTCGCCAAGAATATATATTTTTGGTGATTGTCAGTTGTTTAGACTATACACATTTTTAATCCTACTTATTAAAATACTAAAAAACACAAAAATAATGATGGGAAACAACTCCAGTAAGTATAATTATTACGCTAATAGACATGTCTATTTTGGAATCCAAAATTTTTAATTTAATTATCAAAATTAGTAGGTGGATGGTAGGGATTTAACTTTCATGGATTATTCTAGAATACTCATAGTAGTATACACAAACCAATGGTTGATAATTATCTCCAAAGTAATTATGAATTTTTTACCCTTTTAATTAAATTTATTAATTAAAAAATGTGATATTAACACGTGTTATATGAAGTGAGTTATGGTTTTCTCCATCATGTCGTATTGATAATCCATGACCATATTGGTCCATGGTATTGTAACAAATCTCTTTTACAGATTAAGAATCTCCATGGTAGATTTGGGGTAATTCTCCATGGTTAAGAATCTTGTTCCATGTTTTTTCAAATTTTTATGTGTTTAACTTGTATATTGATTCTTTTTATAATGAATAATACTTCAAAATAAAGCTATAATTTATTTAGTTTTTATGATTTTTAAAATTTTAGAAACATGAGACATATCATCAATCTAGATCCATCTTAACTCTAGATCTATTAAGCGTCAAGAGGGATCGAATCTCTAAGGTAGAAACCTTTTTTTATTATTATAAAAGTTTAAGGTTTGCACCTCGAGAGATTTGGTCATTCTCGAGGCTCCAGAGTTAAGATGGATCTAAACTGGGTTAAGATCTCTCTCTCTCTCTCTCTCTCTCTCTCTCTCTCTCTCTCTCTCTCTATACATATATATATATATATATATATATATCATTTTTTTGTTTTTTTTTTACTTTTATTTTTACTTTTTATATTTATTTATTTTATTTTTATTTGATGTAGTCAAAATGTTTAGATAGCATAACATAATAGAATATTACAACATTAAGATCCAAGGGATAGCTCAGTTGGTTGAGTTCCTATTGCTAAGTACCTCACCTATCGGGAGGTCACGGGGTCAAATCTCCTCAACGCCCTTGGGATTACGCCTTTCTAGTTTCGTCGGCGGGTAGATCCCTTTGGGGTTATCTACCTGGATTAACCCATGGATGTGGTAGCTACTCAATGTCCGTGAACCACCCCCACCCTGAAAAAGATAAAACATTACAACATCCCTTCCATGCTGAAAAAAAGGACATTACAACATCTCTTCCATGCTGAAAAAAAGATAGAACATTACAACATCTCTTCCATGCTGAACTAGAGAGCTTGACATAATGAGGTATGTTTTTAATTATTATTATATGTTATACCTATCGACATTTTCTAGCAATTTAGTAACTTGTGGAAAACATGTTATTTACATGAGTATGAGCTATTTTCAAAGATTTTAAATTTGGGTAATTTTCCTATGAAGCTTAACAATGAAAAATCATTGCACAAATCTCCAAATATTTTGCATAAATATTGCAATTGTATCATAAATTATGACCAAAAAAATATGAGGTGGTTATCCACATGGCGTTGTACTGTGCAAATGTTGCAATAAGGCTTTCAAGTTATAGTACTATCAAACAATCACTGTTTTAATAATATTGAAAATAAATATTTTATTTTCAAATCTAAAAATTGGTTAATGCTAAACTAATTGTGGTCAACAAGAAAATCCATTCATATGGGTAACCATGACATTTCATAACATATATAACATACTTTTTAAAATTATGGTTGTTACTAACTTATGGAAAATATGTTATTTATGTAAATATGAGCTATTTTCAAAGATTTTAAATTTGAGAAATTTTCCTATGAAGCTTAACAATGAAAAATCATTGCACAAACCTCCAAAATCTTCCATAAATATTGCAATTGTATCATAAATTATGACAAAAAAATATGAGGCAGTTATCCACATGGCATTGTATTGTGCAAATGTTGCAATAAGACTTTCAAGTTATAGTCCCGTAAAACAATAATTGTTTTAACAATATTGAAAAATAAATATTTTATTTTGAAAGCTAAACATTGGTTAATGCTAAACTAATAGTGGTCAACAAGAAAATCCATTCATATGTGTAACCATGATATTTCATAACATATATAACATAGATATACTTAATTAATTTAATTAATATAGGGGATATATTACTAAAAATTAATTAATTATCTATATATTAAAAAAAATGAATATATATTAAAATATAAATTATTAAATTAAGATCCCATTTTACCCTCATATAATTTTATATAATATTAATTTATAAAAAATATATATATATATATATCTATATATATATATATATATTATATATATATATATATTAATAATATATATATATACATATATAGATATATTATAATCAGAGTTTTTTTTATAAAATTAAGAATACAAATATTTTCCGCCAAATTTGGGTGTTAGTCCAATAGTGCAAGCTTTCAATGACTTTAATATATCCAATGCATAGACCTAGGGCAGACTTACGATGGTGCATCTGGCTCACATTTGACCATGTTTTGAGTATGGAGTGTGGTGGTGGTGTCAAGTCCACCTCCCTCTTTCATTTGAATCACATTAAGCATGTGTCATTTCCACTTCCCATTTGGCATCCCCCATTCCTCATTAAAATGAAAGGACCTCTCAACATGCCTATCAATTCCGCTAGTCACGTGAAGATGATTTCTTTGCTTAGCTTTAGAGATTTATATCTGTTTTCTCTGCAACTATGGTTTAAGAAAGAGGGCAACCTAACAAAGGTGGTTGTGAGCGAGGCTGACCTCCTCACCCTCCCTAGCATTAGCATGGGGATGAACATTTCGATTGAAGCATTCTGCACTGTTACAAAAGAGTGGTGGAAGATGCTAAGGCATGTGGGATTTGAATACAGAGTGACCATATTTGGGCCTTATGCAACCTCTTGGGATTGCATTACAAGGACCAAGAAGATATTAATGTGTTGATGGAAGGAAATATATTGAACTTGGAATATCATCTACATCATGCAAAGTCAATTTATCATCGCATTGCCAGAATCTTTGGTATGCACGTTCAAGGTTTAGAGTCTCAGTCAATTGATGTAGTAGATGACTCCTCGCTTTCTCTAGTACATCTAGATGAACCCCATGATAGGCCTCATATCCCCTTGCCATGATGATGCCAACCTATCTTTGTCTCTTCGGGTCCCTCCTATGGCAAGGGTAGAAGTCACAACTGTCAGGTCAGTGGTCAAGGTGGCCAAGTCAGTGGCTCTCTCCAGCAACACTCTAATTTTCTAGCCTCCTCTAGCTAGTTAGACTCCCCGGGGCTCCCTCTACTAGATGATACAGACAATTACAAACCATGCCTCGTGGTGCCAGAGGACTCCCCTGACCACTACCTGATGTTGCTAGTATTTCAAGGTAGCATTGTTATATTTCTTTTGTTCTCAGCCTTATATATGGTTTGGTATATTTTACTGCAATGTACCTGGTGGGAGGCTCTTTTGTTTCTCCTCTGTAAGCAAAGACCTCCCCATACTTGCTTCCATCATATGCTTTCTCTGCTACATGCCCATATTCATGGCCAACCTCTGTTGAGCTCTAATACTCTGAAGAAAGTACTTTTTGTAATTTTATTGTAACTACAATGTCTCTTGCTTACGAAAATAATAATTACTTTGTTTATATATAGGATTGTGGAATTATATAAATATAAATAATATTATTAAGGACCAATATTGATACATATTCACTGTAGATCTAACAAGCACTAAGAGGGATCAAATATTTGTTCACAAAACCTTTTTCAAGTTTTACATTTAAAAACATGTTTTGATCCCTCTTCACAATTAGTAGATCAAGAGTTAATATGGATCTATGCTAGTTTTAGATAACTAGGATAAAAATGTATATTCCACATATCATAATGAGATTATTTGAAAAATAAATAATTAATGTTCTATTACATATGAAATAGAGATGTAATTCATTTTGTTCAAATAATATGTGTGTGTCTGTGTATCACTGATAAATAAAATATTTCAATGTTCATATTATCTAACATACTTTTATATAGAGAAATATAAATTAATTGAAATGAAAAAAAAATTGTTATATTTTCACTTTCCATTATGAAGATGATGTGGAATTTATTCAATTCTTAATATATAGCTGATATGCGGCATTTAGAAAATATTAATAACAAAATAAATTTCAATGTGGGTTATAAATAAAATTAATTAGATTTCTAATTTCCATAGATAATACTTTTCTAGTTTCAATATTAAAAAAAAAAAAAAAAAATTATTGTAAATTGACAAGGATTGATTACTGTAACACACACACACATAACCAAAAAAATTTCAATGTGTTGTTGAATAGACTTCGTATTTAACATGGATTAGATGCTTTTCTACTCTCAACATAAAACAAAATGGCAAGAGTACAACAAAAATATCAAAATTAATTTGAGTTTCCCATAGTAAACAAAATTGACCCAAAATCAAAAGACACCTTATTGGCAAATCAACATTACTCGGATTTGGAGCTTCTAGTTCATCCCCTGGCAACTGAGGTTGGTGAAATTCCTCATGGACGTGAGCTTCCATATACGTCATGAGACCTTCCAATTTGTCATGCCTATCTTGAATTTTTTTTTCTGCCCGCACCAAAGAGGCTCTAACATGTTCATCATGTTCCACTACTTGTGATGCAAGTCATTCATAAAAGAAATAAGCTCATTTTGGTCATCATATCAGTCTTGAGCTGGTTGTTTAAACATCAAAGTGAGTTATCTTAATTGGCCTTCAAGGGAGTCAAATGGAGGCAACGGGTCCACCTTGCTTGGAAATATGGCCTCCTGATCCACCTCCCCGTTGAGATCTCGTTGGCCCAGCTGGTGCACTACTCTTACTCCTCGATGATTGAAACCCACCTTCACTGCATTGGATTCCACTCCCTCAGATCTATGCAAGTTACCAAATTCCTACACCCCATAGTCCTAAGCTTAGGAGCCTCTTCCCAAACCCCACCACCGAACCAACAATGTGGGACAACCCACTCCCACCAACCTAGGAATAACACTACACACAGACTGGAACCACCCACAACTTCTATCCTAGAGAAGTGAGTAACCAAAATGCAACACCACTTTCTAGCCGCTAAGCCCCACCCGCCGACCTATCTCACCATAGAATATGAGCACACCCAAAAACCTACAAACCCACTATAGGATGGCCTTAGAGAGGTCACAAGGTCCAACCTTTCCATCGCACTAGTTATCCTGACGAAGTCCACTAGAACATCATTCCAACCAAGAATGACATCAAATGTAAAAGTAGAGGAAATTAGCTACACCGCCCAGTAATTGAGCAAAATTAGGTCCCTCTATCATCGTCCCTTGCCTCAATAGATGAAACAAAGCCACTCTGTTGCACTTGGATTATAATTTTTATCACCCAAAAAGTTCTAGGGTCCTAGGTAGCCTCAGTATTGGAAATACTGAGAGGGGGGCTGAATCAATATTTATTTTCAATTGTTATTTTTACCAGTTAAGATCAGTGATAATTAGAACACAAAATGAACAATGATCGAATAAAAATTTCATAAATCTAAATGAAGAGGACTCCAATCCTCTTTACAATGAATAAAGTACAATAATAGATCAAGGCTCCAACCCTAGATGAGGACTCCAATCTTCAAATAACCAGGGTCCAACCTGTACTTTACCAAGCATTGACTTGGACTTCACGAGGCTCCAACCTCTAGGGCTTCAACCCTATCTTCCCCAAGGCTCTAACCTTGTCTCTATTGTTAGTTTTTGCAACTGAGGTAAAATTCCACATTGGAAAGCTCAAATGACCAAGATGATGCTTGCATTAAATTCCTATTTTTGAGAGGACCAAAATGGACCTAAAGATCACTTGATTCAGTCAAGCAGAAGTTAAGTTTTAAATTATTTTAATAATTCATTCATTATGGAATGGGTGGACCAAAACCACTTGGGTAACGGCTTGAGTCATTCTTAACCCCAAGTAAACCCTCAAGACAACCTCTAAAAGGAAGCGACCTCAAGCTCATTTGGTCTCACACTCGAGTTATTTTTTATTCTTCTACTTTTTCTTGGCTCATGCAAGTTCATCGACATAATTCCTCATTGGGTTTGATATCACAGGCAAAAGGTTTGCTTTGGGTTAGTGTTTTATGGATCTCGGTCAATGGAACAGATCTGAAGTTTTTCATCCATAATCGCTGACACAGAGTGGGTAAGGGAGCAACTTTGACACCCTGGTCACTGGGAGGTAGTTTAGAGGGAGTGAATTTGGATTCAGAGGTAGATTAGAAGGTTCTGATCCCTGGTTGCTCGCTTTAGGTAGTCGAGGGAGTGACTCTGCCATTGCATTCACTCGAATAGCACTGTGAGGGTGTGACTTTTACTTTCTGATCACTCGGACAACTTGACAAAAGAGCGACTTTAGCTCTTTTCTATTTAGGGTCGTAGTCGTAGGCACAGAGACCTCCTGGGAGTGACTTTGTTGTTACAGTGGCTCAGATACTATCTTTGTGAGTGCGAATTTGAGGTTTTCAATTGCTCATAGACAGTATTAATGAGAGCGCCCCAATTCAAATCTGGGATTTTGACATCTCGGTATCAATGATCTATGGGTATGGGTTTCTCTATTGAAGATCAGTAGATTTTAGTTTCTCTGTTTTTATAACAAATATTTAGATCTGTAGATCGGGTTTATTGTTACCTACTGTTGATCATACATATTTGGCTCATTGTACTCATTGTTGTAACTTTTTATGACGATCTACTAAAGAAGAAGATTTGAAAGGGTTCCCCCTTTTGGGGTTTTTACTTGGTCTTGGACCAATCTACTATCTCTTATGGTTGTGTGTTGTTTTATTCTCTATCACTTCTTATATTGTTCATTCTTTAGTTATGTTTATGATTGATTATACTGTTAATAGTTGGATGCATTTTTAATGAAAAGGATAAATTGGGCTAAAGTAACTGATACGACATTGAACAATTACAAAATTTAACATGGTATCAGAGCGAGGTTAAAGTGAAGCCCAAGAGAAAACAAGTATTGAAGCCCTCTCCTTCAGAAAGCAAATCACCTAATTCAAAGTCAAGATGTCGTCCTCTACCTTAAAGAAGCATGAAAAGCTAGGTGATGCACCACACTTTGCTGCATGGAAAGTTAGATTGGAGATCATAGCCGACAACCATGATGTGCTAGAATATATTCAAGGAAGTATGCCCGAGCCTTCAGAAGATGCTTCCGCTACACTCAAGGACATGTACAAGAAAGGTGAGTCTAAGGCAAAGCAAATTATAGCTGATGGTTTATAGGATCATTTACTTTCTTATGTTGGGAGTTTAAGAAATTCCAAAGATATGTATGACAAGATAACTAGCATGTATGAATTCAATAACCTAAATGAGATCATTACCTTGAAATATCAACTCAAGGAAGTCAATATGAACAAAGGAGAAATTATTCAATCTTACATTATGAGGATCTCTTGTCTTAGAGATCAATTGCAGAGATTTGGAGAAAATATACCTGGCAGGGAACTAGTAATAGTGACTCTAGAGGTCTCCCCTCTATTTGAGAAACCTTCATTACTACCATCATAAACAACAATGTTCTTCCGACATATGATGAGATTGTGGTAAAACTCACTCAAGAAGAATCCATATTGATAGCAAGAGGAAGAATTCAAAAGCATGAAGAAGGAGAACCCATAGCATACATCTCTCATGGTAAAAGGAAGAAGAAAAGAGGAAGTTCTTCAAGGAATGCCCCCTTTCAAAACTCAAAAAGAAGGGATGACAGATCAATATCTCATATTGAGTGCTTCAATTGTCATAAGAAAGGTCATTCTGCATGAGACTATCCCGAGAAAGTGAAGAGATCATGCTACAACTACAATAACAAAGGAAGAAAAGACTATCAAAGAAAGAATCATGACAGAAGAGATGACAGAAGAAGAAGAGACTCCTCAAGCGGCCGTGAAGAATAATATCCTCCTCAAAGAAAGCAATGGACACCTAGGTATGAAAGTAATACTGCAAATAAATCTGAATATATTCTCATTTCTTATCTTACTAGCTCTTCTCCATCAGATTCGTGGGATAGTTGGCTAGTTGGTAGTGGGGCCACTCATCATTTCTCTGGTTATAAAGAAGTCCTCTCTGATATGGTAGAGACAAAGACTAAGTTAAGGATAATTCTTGGAGACAATTCTACTCATCCCGTGAAAGGTTTTGGGTTTGTCAAATTTTAGCTAAATTATGGGGAATCTGTTCTACTGCATGATGTCATGTATGTACTAGGATTAATGAAGAATCTGGTATCTGTATCTGCATTGGAAGACAAAGGGATGAGGGTTTCTTTCATCAAAGGTAAATTTCTATCTTGGTCTATTGATTCATCTATGCAAGATGCCTTCACACTAGGATCGAGATTTTAAGGACTTTATAGGGTCACAGGGAAACCTCTCCTTGCATTGGCTCATAATACGAATCACTTAAGCGAATTATGGCATCGCAGATTGACTCATCTTCACTATGCTACACTTCTGAAATTGAAGAAATTGGTCTTTGGTATTCCCGATGTTCAGGCTCAACATGATGGATTCTTCCCAAGTTGTGCAAGTGGAAAGAAAACGAGGGGACAATTTCCCTCCAGTAAGAACAAAACTTTTCACATTCTTCATCTCATTCATTCTGATAGATGTGGTCTAATTCCTATGCATTCAGTTGGTGGTCATCTCTATTACATTACCTTCATTGATGACTTCTCAAGAAAGACATGGATATATTATCTTAAGCACAAGGATGAAGCCTTCGAAACTTTCAAGGAATTAAAAGAATTGATCGAAAATCAGTCAGGTAAGAGAATCAAAGTCTTTAGGTCTGACATTGGAGAAGAATACATGTCAAAAGAATTCATAGCATTCTATAAGAAAGACATAATAAAAAAGGAAACAATTGTACCATATACTCCTAAACAGAACAGTCTTGCCGAAAGAAACAAAAAATCTATATTAGAAGTTTCCCATGCTATGCTCCATGATCAAAAGATGCCAAAATTCCTTTAGGCCGATGCTACATCTACTGTGGTATATGATAATAGGGTGCCTCATCAAGCATTGGAAAACAAGACTCCTGAAGAAATATTCATAGGGATTAAGCCTAATATCAGCGATTTTAATGTATTTTGATGCCCAATATATTTTCACATGCCAGAAGAAAAAAGAAACAAACCATAAGCTATTGGCAGAAAAAATACATTTGTGGGTTATTGTGATAATTCTAAAGCTTATAGAATTTATATTCCTCGTGAGAGAAAGGTAAAAATTAGCAGGTATGTAACATTTGATGAAGATGCAACTCTTATAAAAGCGAGAGATCTTCCTCCACCTCCTCTTTCCAAGGAAGAGAATGATGACTGGGATATTCTAGATGGCCTGATTGCACCTAAACCTGATATGGTTGACGATTTCATAGAGCCTATGGATCCATTAGATCCTCCTTCAAGTGATCCTCCCTTTAAGAAGAGATCACCATGGCTCCGTGATACTTTACAGGATATTGAAAGGAATGTCCCCATCCACAAATCATTCAGAGAAAGGAAACAACCATGCAGGTATCAGAGATATCATTCAAAGAAGCAGTAAAAGGACAAGTTTTGGAGGATGCTATGGATCAAGAATATGAATCAATTATGAAAAATGATGTATGGGATATTGTACCTTAGACCAAAAGGGAAGTTTGTTGTGACTTCAAAATGGTTGTTTAAAATCAAGCATGGAAGTGATGGAAACATCGAGAAATATAAAGTAAGGTTCGTGGCTCATGGCTTCTCTCAGAAATAGGGAGAAGATTATGATGACATATTTTCTCCAATAGCTCGATATACAACCATCTACTCTATAGCTTCCCTTTCTGCAAGTCAGGGATGGACTCTTCATGATATGGATGTAAAGACCACCTTCCTCCATGGCATGTTATAGTAAGAGGTATATGTTGAACAACCACAAGGATTTGAAGTGGAAGACCGGAAAACACATGTGTGCAAGTTGAAGAAGGCATTGTACAATTTGAATCAAGCTCCCAAAGCTTGGTATGTGGTTATTGGCAACTACTTAGTAAATATGGGATTCACAAGAAGCAATGTCGATCCCAACCTCTACTTCAAGGTAATCCAAGGTATGCCATTGATTATGGTTTTGTATGTTGACGATCTATTTTTGACAAGTAGTGAGCCTCCGATGATTGAATGTAAGAGGAAGCTCTCCTATGCATTTGAAATGAAAGACCTTGGTCTTATGCACTACTTTTTGGTCCTTGAAGTGTGGCAAAAGTTTGGTGAAATTTTCCTCTCGGAAGGGAAATACATTGTAAAGTTAAAGATTTGGAATGATTGAATGTAAATCCACGATCAATCCTATGAAAATAAATCTCAAGAAACTATGTGGAGATGCTACAGGACCAAGCTTAGAAAATCCATCTCAGTATAGACAACTGATTGGGGCTCTGATGTTCCTTGTGAACACCCGTCTAGATATATGCTATGCAATAAACACTTTGAGCTAGTATATGACTGAGCCCCACCACTCACATTAGATAGCTGCCACACACATATTGAGATACTTGCATGGGTAAATTACAATTGGCTTGAGATATTTTGCAGGAAATGTTCAACTTCCTAGATATACTAATGTTGATTCGGCCGAAAATACTTTCGACAAGAAAAGTACACCTGGATGTTGTTTTAGCCTTGGATCTGCCACGATATCCTCGATGAGCAGGAAAAAAAAGTCTGTAACATTGAGCACAGTCGAAGAAGAATATATTTCCACTAGCATGGCTAGTTGCAAGGCAGTATGGTTAAGAAAGCTCTTTAGAGAGCTGTTTGAATAGGTCTTAGACACCACAATAATATAATGTGACAACAAGAGTGGGATCTGTTTGGAAGAAAATCTTGTGTTCCATGACGAGTCCAAGCATATTGAAATTCGATATCACTTCATTCGAGATATGGTGCAGAGAGGAGCCGTCAAGCTCCATCACATATCAACATACGATCATATTGCAGATATTCTCACCAAGGCATTACCAAAGAGAAAGTTCTCATTATTTAGAGAACAACTTGGATTGATGGATGTAGCTCCTCCGGATAAGAGGCAACCCTAATTGAGAACACTGATCATACTCTTCCCACTTGCCTAAGCTCCCTGGGTGAGGAATTGAGATAGAGGGCTCCTAGGGTTGAGGGAACTATGGACAATAGGGAGATACCCTATCTGCTACCTAGGGTTGAAGAATGTTTCTCCTATATCTTTATAGGGTTGGAGAATATTTCTCCCCTCTTAGCCTTTGCAAATTATACCTTAGTTGTCATCATACCTTCAAGTAGGTGAGCTTGATGGGTTTACCACTCTTCATTTTGGCCAACGAGTTGAGAGTGTACTTGGGGTGTACAACCCAAGTTGATTATGATGCAAGTGTTCTAACATTGATGGGAAGATCGGTAGACAATAGGATGGGTTGAGATAAATCGATATGATTCCGGGTAGAAAGTAAGCTCCCCGATGAGATTCTAAGGTTGAGGGTGTACTCCCCTATGAGGAGAGTTATCCTATTGCTCATTATGGGTGGAAGATATTGCTCCCCAATATGGTCCCAGGGTGAGATGTGCCTCGTGATGATATACTCTCTGATGATGATTGATGATGATATTCAGGGTAGTAGCCCAATAGCAGAGATTCCAAACAACAATCTGATGGATAGAGGGTGGTAGACTAAGTTCCCCTCCGGTAACAATTTTTTCTTATTTTAGATCAGAGAAAGTTTCAATAGTTAGATTTGAGTAGAGCTAGTCAAGCATTACAACAACTAGACAAGATGATGCAAAGATATGGATAAGTGGAATTCCCCCTAGCTAAGAGGGAGCGTTAATTTTTGCAACTGTAGTAAAATTCCACATTAGACAACTTAGATGACCAAGATGATGCTTCATTAAATTCCTATTTTCGAGAGAACCAAAATGGACCTGAACATCACTTGATTCAGTCAAGTGGAAGTTAAGTTTTAAATTATTTTATTAATTCATTCATTATGGAATGGGTCGGCCCTAACCGCTTGGGTAACTGCTTGGTCATTCTTAACCCCAAGTAAACCCTTAAGACATCCTATAAAAGGAAGCGACCTCAAGCTCATTTGGACACACACTCAAGTTATGTTTTTATTCTTCTACTTTGTCTTGGCTCGCACAAGTTCATTGGCGGAAGTCCTCATTGGGTCTGAGATCATAGGTGAAAGGTTCGCTTTGGGTTAGGGTATTTGGATCTCGATCGTTGGCACAGATTTGAAGTTTTTCGTCAATAGTAGTTTGCACAGAGTGGGCAAGGGAGTGAATTTGACACCCTGGTTGCTCGGAGGCAGTTTAGAGGGAGCGATTTTGGGTTAAGAAGCAGATCGGAAGGTTCTGATCCGCGGTCACTCGCTTCAGGTAGCCCAGGGAGCGACTATGCCATTACATTCTGTCAGATAGAATTGCGAGGGTGCAACTTTGACTTGCTGGTAGCTCGGACAGACTAGAAAGAGAGTGACTTTGGCTCTTTTCTATTGAGGGCCATAGTCATAGGCATAGAGACCTCCAAGGAGTGACTTTGCTATTACAATCGCTCAGATACTATGTTTGTGAGTGCAACTTTGAGGTTTTCAGTCGCTCACAAACAATATTGATGAGAGCAACCTAGTTTAGATCTGGGGTTTCAGCATCTCGAGATTACTGATCTGTGGATCTAGGTTTCTTTGTTACAGATCAATAGATCTGAGTTTCTCTATTGTTATAACAGATTTGTAGATTTGTAGATCTGGTTTATTGTTACCTGTTGCTGATCATATGTATTGGGCTCATTGTACTCACTGTTGTAACTTTTTATGACGATCTACTAAAGAAGAAACTTTGAAAGGGTTTCCCTCTTGTGGGGTTTTTCCCTGGTCTTGGACCAATCTGTTGTCTCTTATGGTTGTGTGTTGTTGTCTTCTCTATCACTGCTTATATTGTTCATTTTTAAGTTACGTTTATGATTGATTATACTACTAATAATTGGATGCATTGTTAATGAAAAAGATAAATTAGGCTAAAGTAACTAATACAACATGGAAAAATTACAAAATTTGACATCTATGAGACACCAACCTCTAAAGCTCCAACCCTCTCACTCGTACAGGGTCCAACCTGGTCTTCTTAAGGACTCCTATCCTCTAGGGCTCCAACCCACAACTTTAATTATTCAAGGTAAGGTCAATGGTTCGTCAAGGCTCCCAATACCTTCTGCAACAAGCCCTGACAATATCTTCACCTTCAATAGTGCCCTCAATTGATCTCCAAAGCACTTAGCTCATCAATGACAACTTTGTCTTCTTAGAAGGTGTCTCCACAACTCTTCATGTGACCCAAACAATTTCTCCGAAGTCACATCATGTGGGCCTTCAACAATGCATCATGATCTCCATTGGTCTTTAAGATCAACTTCTACAAGTCTTCCAAAAGTCTTCAGGAATCCTTCAAGGTGTCTTCAATAGGTTTCTCCAAGAGTACTTCAAAAGGTGCTCCAAATGATGTCAATGGTCTGCTCCTTCAACTGAGGTATGCTACTCCAAGGTTATCCTCAAGAGTTGGTCATAAGGATGTCTTCAATAGTTCCGAACTTTTCCAAGCTCCTATAATTGACTTGTCCATAGGTCCAACTTCCCACAGGTGAATAATCCAAATGTTGGTCCAAGAGATGAGCTCCACAGGATGATTGTCAAACCAAGCCTCACAAATAAAGGTACTAACAAGTCTGTCCGAGAAGAGTACAAAGGTTTTTTCATCAAGGCTAGCTTTGAAGGGTTTCATCATCTTAATGGACCTACGACAACTTTTTCGTCATAGACCAAGGTTTTCAACAATGTTAAGACATATGTCATCAATTCATATGTCTATCATGTGTCAAGGAAGATTTCATGGAAAGGGCTCCTTCATTTAGTCATTATTAGTTATGCTTCAACAAACTAAGTCATGCCATTATATAGATAAAGATATATAGCTAGGATTTCATGTAGAGCAAGAGTTACTGGAGTAAGAGTTCAACCCAGACTAAGTTTTATATAAAATACTTAATCTAGAGCATAGCTCCAACAATACACTTTGATTGCCATTAATAACAACTTTATCCCACAATCGTTCAGCCCCAATTGCACAGCCAACAAAACACTAGGCCTTGTCGACGCATAACCTCCTCGCATGCAAGACAACTAAGGAGCATGGCATGGCTTGAAGGCTGAGCCACCTTACGTGTCCGAGCAATTCAACCCCTCCACATTCACCACCTTCATCTCCCGCCGTTTGCGAATGGAGCTCTCAACCGTCCAAACTGTAATTAATCGATGAACCGCCTCCAAAACCTTCACCCAACTCCCGGTGAAGCGTACCCTACCCCCATGATTTTCATATTTTGACGCGTGGGAAGGGTAATAATATCCCCCTCTTATGCGGCCGTTTGCCCTCAAAAAACACCTCCATCGGGGAAAAATATTGATATATATAATAAAATTAATATAATCCATTTACAAAAAAAATTAAAACTTCATATTTGTACAGTGGTATGATCGCCAAACTTCATACTAATCGCCAAACTTCAAGTCTAGCACTGACATTTTTGTAACTGGGTTGGTGCTTGTAAGATTGGTAATACTCGCCAAAAATTAAAATTTGAAGTCGTCGTTGCACCTATTTCCATCATTGTCTTGCCCCTAATTAAAACAGAGGAATTGTCTTGCCACTAATTAAAACAGAGGAATTATAAACGCTCAGAAAACAAAACAATTGAATGACTGGCCAGAGGTGTGGGTTCGTTGTAACCGTTAATCAATCTGATTGTCAGATAACATCCTTATACAAGCAGTGCATATTAAGCACGGATTAGATATTTTAAGAGTCCCTAATTTTATACAGAGTAATCTATTTCAAAAACCAGACCAAAGAAATCCTTCCTCCATTCTCTGCTCCTCTATGTTTAATTCAGGAATACTGAACAGAGGAGGTGGAGGAAGCATAAGGCCTTCTGCCAAATTCGTATAGTAGTTGGTGGATTCGAACAAGTCCTCCTCTGTTACAATCTCCATTGATGATGAATTAGTATAATTCGGTTTCCCTAATAACTCGACATTAGCTGTCTCCATGTTTAACTCTGAGCTAATTACTGCCGATAGTTGATCCGAAGAGGAGATACCTGCGTGCTCATTCCTTACTGGAGTATTTCTTGGCCTTCCGCTGTCTTGTTTATTGACATCGCTTGACATTCCAGAGTTCTGTGCACTTCGGGATGCAGAATTGAAAGCAACGGCTGCTGCTGCCGCGGCAGCTTGAATGTGGGGCGGAGCCGAAGAAATTGGTTGTGGAAGTTGATCAATGAGCTCTGGAAAATTGAGCAACGAATGTTTCTTTCCTTTCAAGTAGAATGCAGCGACATCGTGAGCTCGAGCGGCCATCTCTGGCGTATCGTAGGAGCCGAGCCAGATTCGGTGTTTCTTTTTTGGTTCCCGAATTTCAGATACCCATTTGCCCCAGCTACGACGACGCACGCCTCTGTATGCTGGATTTTGCAGGTTCAGCCTGCTTTGCTGTGAAGGCGAAGGGGCAGCTTCGTCTTGCGTTCGAATTCTCTTGTTTCCACCCTTAGTCGCAGAAGGAGAATTGCTTATTGCTTCAATGTCTGTCAAGGAAGTGGGCATGGCGATGGGCACGAGAGAGGATCCATTATCCATAGTTTTTTGGCCTACAAAATTTGATGCTAGGGTGCTGCAACATAGTGTCATGTCTTGTAGATCACTTGGGTGCTTTAAGTATGCAATTGAAGGCGGGTGGGACACATTCATGATAGCTGGAATACAAAGGTTATAATTGCCAATGGGGAAGCAGAAGTTCAGATTTCAGTTGACTAGATAAAATATAGAAGTGGCCTTCCCAAATCCCGTGTTGTCCGCGCGTACGGACCAGTACATTACTCCATTAAATCTCGTGTTTAAATTCACAGATGGACATTACGCGCTAACACAGTTCGATTCACTCACCGTCATAATCGTGATTCACTGAAATAAAGCGGTAACCCTCACCTCACCTCATAAGTTCAATAAACTCCTGTAAAAATTATGTTATCGGTCAAACTCAAACCGAAGATTGCTTTTCATGCTTTCAAATTCGCCGAAGTTGCTCTCAACTGTTTTCTGGTCCGTGCGACTGCAAATTGAAATTAAGCAGCGAAATCACATGTTGCTGAGAGATTCGATCCCGTTATGAAGTAGGTTGAATTAGGAATTATGGTATCCAGCCCAGAGAAGATACTATAAAATGACAGATTGGCAAAGCTGAAAGTTCCTCCGTCACCTTCCGAGAAAATGACATGAACAACGAGAGTGGAGATAAGGACTCCAACTGTCTGCTTCACCTCTACATGCGCCTCGTTGGTTTCCTTTTACAATTCTCAGGCTATTCTATTTGCGCATTGTGACGTGCCTTGTATGAGAAAATTTCCAAGATACGGTGTACAAATTTCAAACCTAAAGGAGGGCGGTTTCTACGATTCTGGTGGCCAACCCAACTCTTTTAAAAAACTGAGTCTAAATTAAATGGTGTGTTATTTAAATTAGTTTTTTGACGGTATATTTAGAAATTCGCTAGAAAAATTTGTTGTGAAATCTTTTGTGTTATTTAAACTAATTTTTTCACTGTATATATGGATGTTTTTGGTAGATTTTTCTGGTCTAATTCTCTAGAATCTCATAGGAATTCATTGAAATCACAAGTTTGATGGGTAACCCCTACATAATAGAAGTGCCCTAGGAGTTTTTCACGGCACTGAATCTATATGTACAATGAAAAAACTAGTTTAAATAACACAAATCAAGATTTCAGCGCAATTTTTTCTGTTAGATTCTTACACTAGAACTCCAAAAAATCACACTAAAAACAACTATATATATATATTATATATTATAATTTCATTTAATTTATAATTTTCTATTAAATTTAAAAAAAAATATTATAATTATTTTTAAATAAAATCTCAATTTAATTTTAATCATTACATAAAAAATTTAATAAACTTTTTATATAAATTAAATTTCTATTATATATATAATTATTAATAATTAAATTAAAATTCAAAACACTGCCTTCTAAAAATATTTTATGAATGTAACAATATTAAATAGAATACAATATACATTTAAATAAAGTTTAAATAAAACACTTTTACACATATAAACTCTCTTTACTTATCAATACATTGTGATCCATACAATATTGTGAAATGGTTGCGACGCTCATTACTAATGTCAATGCTCACAAACATGACCAAAGTGCACTAACACTTGAATAATTTAGATTTTGCTAAGGACGCGTCGTCTACCCATTTACCAGAATGTTCCATTTTCATTTAAACCGGTCTCAGTAGTAAAGTTGTTATTTGGTTTTGTATTTTTGATAGATTTATCAAGTTTTCAATTTTTTTTTTCATTTCGAAATCTATTAAGTTATTAAGTTTTTAATTTTTTTAAGAGTGAAAGATATTAGATCAGTTTTCACATTTAGTAGATCTGGAAGTAATTACTTTATTATGAATTATAATTATGAATTTATTTTTTTATGTTTTTAATTTAATTTAATTTAATTTTATTTTTTTTTATTAGGTAAAAATGTTTAACATGATATTGTATGTTTAATATATCTTTAACACATAACGTTTAAGATATTTGATCATATTTTAAGATATAATAGTTTCTAGAGGTCACATGTTTAAAGATATTTGATCATATCTTTAACATATAATGTTTAAAGAATCTTTCAAGGTTTTTTCACTATGTTTCTCCAAGAGTACTTCAAAAGATGCTCCAAATGATGTCAATGGTCTGATCTGCTCCTTCAATTGAGGTATGCTACTCCAAGGTTATCCTCAAGAGTTGGTCATAAGGATGTCTTCAATAGTTCTGAATTGTTCCAAGCTCCTATAATTGACTTGTCCATAGGTCCAACTTCCCACTGGTGAATAATCCAAATGTTGGTCCAAGAGATGAGCTCCACAGGATGACTATCAAACTGAGCCTCACAAATAGAGGTACTAATAGGTCTGGTCGAGAAGAGTGCAAAGGTTTTTCATCAAGGCTAGCTTTGAAGGGTTTCATCATCTTAATGGAACTACGACAACTTTTTCATCATAGACCAAGGTCTTCAACAATGTTAGGGCATATGTCATCATGTGTCAAGGAGGATTTCATGGAAGGGGCTCCTTCATTTAGTCATTATTAGGTCATGCTTCAACAAGCTAAGTCATTCAATTATATAGATAGAGATATATAGCTAGGATTTCATGTAGAGCAAGAGTTACTAGAATAAGAGTTCAACAAAGACTAGAGTTTTATATAAAATACTTAATCTAGAACATAGCTCCAATAATACACTTTGATTTCCATCAATAACAACTTTATCCAACAATCAGTCAGCCCCAATTGCAGAGCCAACAAAACACTAAGCCTTGTCGATGCATAACCTCCTCGCATGCAATACAACTAAGGAGCCTGGCATGGCTTGAAGGCTGAGCCACCTTACGTGTCCGAACAATTCAACCCCTCCACATTCACCACCTTCATCTCTTGCAATTTGCGAATGGAGCTCTTAGCCATCCAAACTATAACTAATCGTTGAATCGCCTCCAAAACCTTCACCCAACTCCCGGTGAAGTGTACCCTACCCACATGATTTTCATACTCAACGCGTGGGAATGGTAATAATATCCCTCTCTTGTGTGGTTGTTTGCCCTCCAAAACACCTCCATCGGGGAAAAGCATGATATATATAATAAAATTAATACAATCCATTAAAAAAAAAAAAAACTTAATATTTTACTAATGTTTACTACTAATGTAAACATATAATGTTTAAAGATATTTCATCGTATCTTTAACATATAATGTTTAATATATTTGATCAAATATTTACTAATGTAATACAGCTTGAGTGGGCCTAATGGTTAAGAGAATGTGTTTCCTCCTAAGAGGTCACAAGTTCAAAATTGAGGGGAGTAGAGTGTATGTATGCCTTCGTATATTTACGAGTAAAACAAAATGCAAATAATAATAATTAAAATTTTGTTAATCGGGTTTCTCCTGCAACCACAAAAGAGGGTTTCTTTGGATAATCCGAAGAGGTTTCTCCTACTGCCACAATGAGAGGGTTTCTCTTGGTGCTGTTGAGGGTTTCTCCTGCTTTTATCTTTATTTCCTTTTTCTCAGTGCAAATCTTTATTTCCTTTTTCTCAGTGCAAAGAGTGCAGGCTTTTACCCTTTTCTCCAGGATCTGTTTAAGATCGAAATTGAAGCCCTCATGTCTTCTAGTTCGGGTGCCTACTAGGGTTCTGAATACGTGTTCTATCTAAAGATCGATGCAATAGTAGGGTGTGCAACTCGAACCCTCACGCTTTGGGTTGACCATGTACGGGTTTTCAGATCTGTAGGTTTTCTATTTTATTTTTCAGAAACTGTGGTCGTAGCGACCCGTTGTTTGCTTACTGTGAAGGAAATCGAACTTAAGGCATTTGGGTGCGAGAAATTTTTGCAAATCAAATCTCTTTTTCTTTAAATCACATTCTTCTGCAGGGGCATACATACATAAGCTTGGGAATCATCGATCGACCTTGATCCAGATGGCTCCCAGCTTCCCGAAGATAACTACTGGCTTAGTTTCGTCCGCCTCTTGTGGGCAAGCTCATGTTTATATCGACAGTGAAGCCCCAACTCCCACTGTCCAGGTGGCCTAGGCCTCACTCGATGAGGCTTTGAAGTTTTCTGGAAGTGCTCTAATATGCCAGTTCAATGGTTTTTGGCCGCAGCTGACAGCTCTCCACATTTGGATCTCAGAGGTATGGAAACGTGTCATTTTTGATGAAATTAATATCTACCCCTATGCTAGGGGTTTCTTTATAGTAGATTTTGAAAACCCTAAAAGCGGACAATGCATTCTAGATTCCGACCCTTGGTTTTGGGAAAACTTAGACCTATTCATGAAGCCATGGAACCCATCATTCGATCCCTCAATGATAGTCATAACCTCAGCACCAGTTTGGGTGAGATTGCTAAACCTACCCTTGCATCTCTGGAATTTCTCCTCGCTAAAAGTCATTGGAAATGCAATTGGGAAATTTTACAGCAGGTGCCCAGAAATAGAGGAATATGCTAGAATCACCTATGCACGCATCTGTGTGGAAATGGACTTCAGCGGCAAATTCCCAGATGAAATAAACCTAACAAGTAAAGTCTATGTGTGGAACCAGAAACTCGATTATGAAAGCGTCCTCTTTAGATGTCGATCCTACTTTGAGACAGGCCATCTAGCCAAAAATTACCCAAAAGCCTCCTAGAAAAATTATGCTAGAAAGAATCACCACAGATCTACATGCTGGGAAGGAGCACAAAAAGAATATTACACTATCATCAAGAAAGAATACTCTCCAGAAAACTATGAATCGCAAGAAATCAGGCAAGAAAGAAACAACTCTCAAGACAAGCAGGGGGAAAGCCCCGCCCAACAACAAAAACGTGAACTCGACAACCCCTCAAGCATCAACAGTTATGAGGATTCGAATACCGCACAAAATAAATCTTCATTTAACAGCAAAGCAGATCTCCCATACCAAACTTCTTCTTTGACTATCTTCAAAAGGATGAACACAACAGATCGTGAAGCTAAGACACCAATGTCCCAAGTACCAGAATAGATGAAGGAGATGTAAGATTAAGGAAGTTAGAAGACCGGAAAAAAAAGAAAGCTACAACACGAATCTTGCCAAGAAAGACAAGAAGCTAGACAATTAAGAACTAAGAAAATTATAGGTCCGATAGAACAATTTGGTCTCAGTGGACGTTAACCACCACCATCATCATCAACATGACATGACAACGTTTCTTACATATTGGACTGGAGTGTATCTCTTAGTGCAACAATTTTGCAATATCGATGACTATACTCTTAAATATAAACACTTGGTTAATTGGATTTTTTTTAATGTGCTTTAACTTGTTTGGATATACTTATATGCTTTTTATTTTGTAGTTGATGAGATAATTGCTATAATAGTTGGTTGATTTTGTTATCTAAGAGATTCAGTGATTAGTTGATTGATTGCTTATTTAAGACATTGATCATTTGAGGAGAGCATCATTGATGATTATGGTATGTGTAACAATGAATACAATTGATGGTTATCCTACACTTTGAATTTATATTGATCATAAATTGATAGGTTATAGGACTGATTGAAGGGAAGGTGGAATTAGTGGCTACTCTGAATATGTAACACCCTCCTCCCACATCTACCCAAGAAACTGGCCAGTCAGGGTAAACATGTGATGAGAGGCTATTATGATATGATTTGACCTCCTAAGTCACATTAAGGAAGTGGAACTGGTGGAAACACACTACACAGACATTCAACATCAGCTACTAGACCCTTAGGAACCAATCCAATACTTTAAATAGCTTGCCATTAGGTCCCACTGAAATTTTGGACAGCTTAAGCCTCAGTCACTCTTATGCTATGAGTATGAGAACATCCAAAAACCCAAAGTCGCTCTCACAAGCTTGCCTGCCAACGTCCAGAGACTAAATTTGTCAGTCCTATGCTAGCATCCCTAGGATTTGCGCCACTTTTTTAGGCCTAGAGCCCAGGTCAATACCTAGAATTGAACCATCTATAGTAAAATAACATGGAAATAACAATGCTAAAGAAAATGCTTGAATGAAACCTTGACTGGACCCTTATTAGTCATGATAGGAATTTCATCAAACATATCACGAATATGTAATCTACATGTGTAAATAACAGTTCTGAGCATAGGGGTCTCATACTTAGCTAAGGATCGCTAATAACCATTGATGTCTCAACACATCAACTGTCATTCCATCCATTAGGTCATAGATACATTGATCATTCAATTACAAGTAAAAACATGATGAAAGCCATACGTGCCTATTGTCATAAAACACATACATAACCAGCTTAATAGAAGTAGAAATACCATTGAAATCACAGCCATATAGACCACATATAATCCATCAAAATGCTCATAGAAATACAAGGATAAATAACCTTTCACTAATGATGCAAAATTCAAACCCGAGATGAGACTTCCAAGTTCCACCCGACCATATAATGGCTAAGCCAAATCCCTCTTTATCCATTCACCCCCATGCCATATTCCAAGCATGAATGTGGGATCTCATATAACACATCAATCAAAACTCATCCAGGGCTTCTAGAGGTCATCCACCTGAACCCATCAAATAGTGATTCCACCACCTGGTTGGAAATCACCAAAACCATCATTAGATTGGTCTCCATCCAAGCGTTCCAAGGCTTCTAGAGAATTTGTCCAACAAAGGCTTCTAGGACTAGTAACTCAACCCACAACTTATACAAGGCTTCCAAAGCATTTATCCAACCAGGACTTCTAGGACTGGTAACTCAACCCACCAAGGGCTTCCAGAGTGTTTTTCCAACCAAGGCTTCCAGGACTAGTAACTCAACCAAGGTTGTTATAGGACTTCCATATCATTTGTCCAACCAAGGCTCACAGGACTAGTAACTCAACCCAAGCTAAGGAAACATGAGAACCAACCAAAATAAACAACGAAAGAAAACCCACAATCACCATGGCTATCCAAGAAATGGCAAGGCTAGGAAATCCACTGTCAATCTCGACTATCCTCCATGCTAATGACAAATCAAAACCAAAAATCAACATGCATATGCCATGCATGCCAAAAATACTGAAGGAAAAATACATGCAACTTAGTACCCGCAAGAAAATCTATTGTAGTTGTTGATCCCGATGCCTTCTTAGGCTTTACTGCTCTTCCTTTGCCTTCTTGCTCCAAGAATCCAAGTATGCCACACCCTCCAAGAGTGCTCCAAGAAAAATCTAAGTCTCGAAGAGTATGAGAGAGAGAGAGAATAATGACAGAGCTCTAAAGCTGAAGTGAGAAAAGGTTACCAATTGATCCTCATAAGCCTTTTTATGAATGAGGCCTCTATTTTCTTCATTTTCCATTATTTTCAATTTCCTCCTCACATGCAACTTGTGACATTTCACCTCCCTTTTCTCATAATTTCCATTATTTTCATAAATAAATGTGCCAAAAATGCCATTTTTCCTTTCCAAAGCCTTAACCATTGCCTTTGCCAATTTCCTTAGCCATAAACAATCACAAGTGATCCCCATTACTAGGATTTTGCCCAACATTCAACTTGGAATAAGTGTCCCATCATCTGTGGTTATTATTTTGCCTTTATTTACTTTTATTACATGGAATTTTCACAAGGGTTGTGACAAAATACTTATATAGGAACAAGTTGGGAAAAGTTTTGCACTAGACAGACAATTGTTGTGATTACTCATACTCCTATTAATAGTAGGGCTTTTCTTATTCTTGGTTCCACCCACATTACTTTCACTACAACATCTATACTTAATAAAACTTAATACCACTCAATAAAAATTGTAACTAAGCTAAGTTGTTATGAACATATAAGATACATAATCCAGTGAATTTTTAGGGAGAGGTTAAAACCAATGGTTTACACAGTATAAAGTGAACAACTCCGATAAATTTTAAGACGGACAAAATCAGAAAAGTTTTTATGAATCTCTAGTAGAAACACACTCGAATGAATTTTAATGCATAGATTAAAAATGAAATGTAAAAACAACTACCATATAGCTACTCCATCATAGTTAAAAAATTCTATGTCGAAAATGCATCAAGAAAATCTCAGTTTGACTTTGCCTTGGTCAAACTAGAGAAAATTCAAATTTACATTTCAGTAGAAATCTTGGAGGTAGTTAACTAAGGTGACATTGCACCTATCACTTAGTTAATTCGACTTGGGGATGATTAAGTTAAGTTCATTTTGATTGATTTCTCATTTGTAGGAATCTATTTTAGTTAAATTGAGTTATGGTCAATTAAAATAGTTCTAACTATTAGAGGAACTAGTGAAGGTCACGCTGTGGAACTGGAACTTCAACCACACTCAGTGATCAACGAGTAATATGATCAATTAACCCAAAATAATTGATGCATGTAGAGAATTCGAGTTGCCTAGTTCAGATGGAGATTCTAAGGCAGTGTACTATTAGTTGTAGACTATTCCCATGTGTACACAAGGTGCATGCAGTCAGAGGAAGGACCTAGAGGAATTGTGCAATTCAATTGAGGGAATTTCCTAAATAATAAGGGCTAATTTCCTCAAGGAACAATGTAAGGAAATAGAAGTTTGGAGGGCTTGAAAATTGGCGAAGTGTTGGGCCATATTCAGTCAGTTAGGCAGAGAGACATACTATACACTTGTAGGTTGTTCTCAAGCTTGAGCAAGCATATGTATTCATCTCTATTCTTTGATTAATGTAATACAGATAGGAAGGGGTTTTGAGAAGTTGCTTTCCCCTATATAAATATTTGTTCATGTGTGATGTGTCCTTTTATGTCTCTATGGTTTGTGTTCTAGATTGTGAATTAACTTCCACAAAGCAGTCGAGTAGCTTCAAATCTTGTGATTTTGTAAATTTCATGAGACGTTTCAAATCTAAAGCCTAATTTCTACATGGTATCAAAGCAAGATTCACAGTAGAGCAGAAATTTCGAATTTATTATTGTAGGATGATTGGATTTGCAGGACGAATTCTTCAAAGCTAGAAGGATGGCGTTTTGTGGAATAAGACTCGAGTAGGCCCTTGAGGGAAGCTCAAATTATGTTTCTTAGAAGGATTGCATGGAGGTAATACTGGAAGATAATGGATTGAAGGAATTCAGTGATAATGGCATCCTGAAACCACCAACAATTGATACTCAGGATCCAACAAAATGGAAGAAGCGTGTAGCCAAGCGAGGAGAATCATATTGAAGGGAGTATGAGAGGACATTTTCTCTAATATCCATGGGAAAGATACTTTGTATATAATGTGGAAAGCATTGACATATTTGTTCCAGAGTAATAGTGACCATAGGAAGCTGGAGCTCAAGGATAAACTTTGAAATATCAAGATACAAAAGAACGAGACTATTCCGCAGTACCTGAGCCGGTTCACACAATGTCGTGATGGACTTGTTCAAGTTGGTGTTACTATTAGAGAGGATGAATTCGGTAATCCTAGCCCTCCTAGACCTTCCCGAGATCTTGCATAACTACTAAGATTTGGTGAATGGGAGCGAGAAACTACCAAATTGGGAACATCTATGGTCTGATTTTGTATAGGAGGAAATAAGGCGGAACACGAGAGACGAGATTTCATCCAAGGGTGAGGATGAAGAAAAATTCCTTGGCTAGAAAGTTAATGAAGGTAAAAGGGAAGAAATCTCAATCAAAAGCAGAATCTAGTCAAGGGGGCAAGAAGAAATACATTGTCCACAATCAAGTCCTTTTGCTATTATGAATTCAGGGACTATGCCACAAAGTGTCTACACAAGACAAGCAAGAAGACCTCAGGAGGAGAAACAAGTGAAGCGTTGCCTTCACAATTTGAGCTTCAGTTTACTCTCATTGCATGCATGACCAACATAGTGATGGGGAGCATGTGATACTTGGAAAATGATGCCTCGTTTCGAATGATGGGGAATAGAGATTTTTTCACTGATTTGGAGGAGAAATATCTCAATATGCACATCGAGTTGGGAGATGATGGAAGGTAAAATGCAACTGAGATTGGTACAAACACCTTTCAAAGGGAGTCGGGCTCCCCTCTCAGACTCAAGGATGTGATGCTTGTTCCAGGTCTAAAGAAAAATCTTGTCTCCATTACAGTTTTGGAAGACTGTGGTTATGATGTGATCTTCAACAAAGGAAAGGCATTCCCGAGACACATAGCCATGAGAAAGGTGAAGCAAATCTAGGTTCATGTGAAGAACCTGTAAAAGATAGATGTGTAGGACTATGTTGCATTGAGCACAAAGGCAAAGAAGGTGCAAAGCCAAGATGTCGGTGAACATTGGCATAAAAAACTACGTAATTTTCATCATGGCACTTTGAAGATAATGCAACAGATACCCACAGGCATCCCTAAAGGAGCACTACAGCAGTAGGATACATGCAAAGGGTGTACCTTGTGAAAGTACACAAAAGACAATTTCCATGATCGGGTTAACAAAGAACATGCAGTACTTGAAAGGATCCACTCTAATGTTTATGAACCTTTCTCGATAGCCTCCACTGTCAGGAACAAATATTTTTTCATTTTTATTGATGACTTCCCACATTAGTGCTGGATATTTTTCATGCAGAAGAAGTATGAGACATTCTCCAAGTCTGTAGAGTTCAAGGCACTGGTTGAGAAAGAAACATGCAAGAAGGTGAATTCTCTCAGGAGTGATAATGCAGGTCAGTCCATGTCAAATGAATTTAAACATTTATGTGCAAAGGAAGGCATTCGACAAGAGTTGACAACACTCCACAACCCACAATAGAACGGGGTGGTTGAAAGGAAGAAATGCAACATTGTGGGAGAACCGAGGGTGATGTTGAAAGATTAGGGCCTACCTCTACATTTATGGGTCAAGGCATGCAACACATCAGTCTATTTTCATAATAGGAGTCCTCATCAAATTCTTGGAATGATTACAGCGGAGGATGCTTTCTCAGGGAGGAAGTCAGATGTGTCACACTTCAAGATTTTTGGAGCCTCTATTTACTGTCATGTCTCCAAAGAATCAATGAAGAAGCTAGAGCTGACAGTATAATTGGGGGTATTTGTGGGTTACACAGAAACTCCCCACAACTACCGTGTGTAATTTCCATCCCTCAGAATCACAATTGTGCGAAGGGATGTAAAATTTGATGAAGAAAAATCCATGTTGTGCTCTCTTGAGAGGGAGCTTCAAATTTCACCAGAAGAGGAGCTTTTAGCTCCAAAGGAGGAACCTCAAGAAGTTGTGTAGTAGCCAAAAATTAAGGAGCAGAGAGTTGAGACAACCACTCAAGTAGAACCATCCAAAGAAGGCAGAAAAAGGACCAGGGAAGCTGAGAAACTTGTGCATTATACAAGGGAGAATGTGGGTGCTCCTTCAAATCAGTGTAGGTAGAGAAGGTCGTTAGATCATTACACTAGCTACATTGCTTTAATGACTCAACTTGTAGAGACTAATCCATCCTCTTTCAGGGAAGAAGTAGAGAAACTTGTATGGGTTGATGAAATGGTGGAGGAATACGAATCCATTGTAAACAACAATGTTTGGGAAGTGGTCCCAAGGCCAACAAACAAATTAGTTGTGGGTTCGAGATCAATCTTCAAGGTAAAGCAAGCAATAGACGGAATCATAGAAAAGGACAAGGCCAAATTTGTGGCAAAGTGGTACTCTCAAGGTCAGGGGAATGAGTATGAGGATACCTTTTCTCCTGTAGCAAGGTACTCATCCATTAGATCAATCCTTTCTCTTGCTGCATAGATGGGGTGGAATATCCACCAAATGGATTTGAAAGCAACATTCCCCAATGGAGTGAGGAGGAGGTGTATATTGAACAACCAGAAGGCTTCGATAATTTTGATCGAGAGTCTCATGTGTGCAGACTCAAGCGAGCATTGTATGATCTCAAGCAGACACCTCGTCCTTGGTTCGCCAGGATTAATAGCTTAACCGGTTTGGGCTTCACCAAAATTGAAGTGGATGAAAAACTCTATCATATTTTGGTAAAATTTAAATTGTTGGTTATTGTCTTAGATGTTGATGACTTGATTTTGACTGGTGATGAGAAGTTGATTAGATCTTGCAAGGAATACCTTGCAAGAGAGTTTGAAATGAAGGACACGAGTCTCATGCACTACTTCCTCGGATTGAAAGTATGGCAAGGTGATGGGGAACTGTTTGTCTCTCAGGGAAAGTATGTCGACAAGATACTTTAGAGGTTCCACATGGACAGATGCAAACCCATGGATACAACTCTAGCGACCAACTAAAGAAAGAGGATTCACTTCAGGTGAGGAAGTGCATGCTAATGTTTACCGACAATTGGTGGGTTTACTAATGTATGTTATGAATACAAGACCATATATGTGCTATGCAGTCAACCAAATGATCCAAGCTATTGTTAGGCACACCAAAATACTTTGGAGGGTAGTTAAGCATGTTCTATCATACCTCATAAGCACTACCCAGTTTAGACTTTGGTATAGATGGACAAAGGGATTGAAGTTGTGTGGATTCATGGATGCAGATTGGGCAGGGAGTCCATCAGATGGAAAGAGTACATTAGGTGGAATTTTCAATGTTGGGTCCACAATGGTTTCTTGGTAGAGCAAGAAGCAAAGATCTGTGGCACTCGGCTCGATAGAAGTAGAATACATGGATGCAAGTCAAGCATCATGTGAAGCGATATGGATGAGAAAGATAATTTTTGGATTGTTTGGTCAGATGATGGATCCAACTATAATCTACTGTGATAATCATAGTTTCATCAAGCTCTCTGAAAATATTGTTTTTCATGATCAATCCAAGCATATAGATATTAAGTATCACCATTTACGGGATTGTGTGTAGAGGCGAATAATGTTGTTGCAGTACATTCCGACAGAGAAACAAGATGATAGCATTTTGACAAAGGCCTTGTCAAGATGGAATTTATAGTTCCACAGGTGCATGATAGGGGTTGTTGATAATCCCTTTATTACTAAGAGGGAGCGTTGAAAACGTAGCAAGAAAATCTCAGTTTAACTTTGCCTTGCTCAAACTAGAGAAAATTTGAATTTCCATTTCAACAAAAATATTGGATGTAGTTAACTGAGGTGACATGGCGCTTGTCACTCAGTTAATTCGATTTGGAGAAGCTTGAGTTCAATTCAGTATGATTTATTACTCATTTGAAGTAATCTATTTCAGGTAAATTGACTTATTGTTAGTTAAACTAGTTCTAAATATTAGAGGAAGTAGTGGAGGTCAAGTTGTAAAAGTGGAACTTCAACCACACTCAGTGATCAAATAGTTAACTTATAAATCAACCCACAATAATTGATGCATGCTAATAATTCGAGTTATCAATTTGGGATAGAGATATAATTTGTAGACTATTCGCATGTGTACAGGTGGTGCATGCAGTCAAGGGGAGGACTGGTCTAATTGGGATAATTAGTTTTTTGTACTAAATTCCCTTTCAAATTATGTTAAATGTGCTTAAGGATTCATGAGGTTAATTTCAAGTTTTAACATGAGTTTTTGAGTTCTTTTATGTAAATTTTATGTGCAAATTAACATAAAAAAATGACTAAACAACAACATATAACATACATAAATATCACCATAAATAGTATCACATCAACACATGATTAAGGAGTTCACCCCTCCTAGGCTACGTTTCCTTGGTGTAGCTTCCAATAGCTAGGTCCTCTCTATTATGCTAAAAAGTGTGAATACGTCATTTTACAATGCTCAAAATGCTCTGAAATATGTTCCAATGGCTCCAGAATGCTTAAAAATGCCTATCTAGCCTCTTTATGCTTTGATTTGGTTAAAAAATGAAGAAGTTATGGCCTTTCCAAGTTTTCTACTAATTGCACCGCAAGTTCCCAAAAATTCTGCACCATCCTACAAATTTTCCCCAAAACGCGCTAACAGAGCAACAATTTCGCTAATTTTTAGGCGAAATTGTCAAACGCTTTAACTAGCCTCCAATGCCTTAATTTTGAAAATTGTGGCCATATGGGGGCCATGTTCCTGGGGGTAAGGCCACCAACCCACCCCCGTCGATTGGGACCCCGCACTACTTCGTCGGTGGTTGTATGGCAGTGGCGCGACCAAGGGCTAGCCCCTCCCCAAAAATGGTGGGTTGTCCCCTCCCCGAAAATGGCACGCATGTCAAATTCAAATGTAAGTTGAAAGCTTACATAGTTATGACTCATTGTGATGATGATTTGGAAAATCTTTAGACTTGTGCCTTGGTGGTCATGGGTTTGACCCATGCTGCTACTGCCTAGACTTTGACCCATAATTTTGGTGGCCCCTAGGTTGCCACGTGGCGGCCTCTGGCTGGGCCACGTGTTAATGTGTGGTTGGCCACCAACTAACCATTAAAAATCTGCTAAATGCACCCATGAGAACGTGCCACTTGGCACAATGTGATTCACTGAAGTATATTGACCAGTCAACTTGCCACATAGACCTGCACAGTTAGCACCATGTTAACAGTATAGATTGCTAACTAGGCTGTCAAATTTTTGCAAAAATTTACCTATTTAGGAAAGTGAACAGAACATGATTCAGGGAGAATACATTGTTCATTTCGTGCGAAACGAGTTGCACTGAATTTATGATGATAAGAACTACATGATCGTTCAGGTTCTACTCCGATCTGAAAACTTTGAATTTTGAGCTATTTTTGTAGCAACTGATCATTCCTCCCCACTGGAAGCCTTTTGGACCCCAAAAGATCACTTTCAGTTATTCATCAAGTGAGTGTACATTTCCCTCACCTTTCTAATCTCAATCCATTTGGCCTTTGAAGGATTTGTTCCTTTGAGCCCCACTCGAAGGTAAGCCACATTGCCTCATTTTGAAGACCTTGTTCTTCTGTCAAGAATGGTGTCTTGTTGTAGTTCATCAAGGTATTCAGGAGAAAAATCCTCAATGGAAGGAATTTGGAAATTTTCTCCTTGATTTTCTATCAAAGGTGTTGTATTGTTTTCTTCTCAAAGATGTACAAAAATAACCCACTTAAGATTTTGGATGACAAACAATCTCAATAATATAAATGGCTACTAAGCATTATAGATCTGTAGCAACTGATAGAAACAAAACCTGCCAAAGTCCGGATTTATGCCACAATCATAGTTAAATAGCAAAAAGAAAGGGTAATAACTCCAATCATCCAATGGAAACTAGATATGTAAAGAATAATTTTATAATAACAACTATGAAGGGAACAAATAAATGTTACCGGTCCCCCTCTATGGGATGGGTTCTTGCTATCCTCAAATGCCTTCAGCTTGTGTGGAGTCTCTCTCCTCTATAATGCATAAACCTAGAAAGAATATGGTGTATGGAAATGAAAATAATCAGAGTTACAACAGTGAGTGCAACAATGAAAATAATCAAAAGTAAATAATGAATGGAAAACCCTTCTATTTATAACAAAATATTGAGTTATCCTTGAATAATGAGCAATAATAAAGTATTATTGATCCCATTCTTAGAATAACTACTTGGAATATTTTATTATATTTGTTTAGGAGGGAAAAAGTATTTAAACTTTTATTTAGAAATAATAAATAAAAAATGATTTATTTATCATCTCAAGGAATTAGTTAAGGAATAATAAAAAAATAAGGATTTATTTAATTATTCCTAA
>APFE030509309.1:54019-65165 GCA_000404065.3 Pinus taeda | reverse complement strand
AAAAAACAATAATAACAAAATTAAAAACCTTTCAACTATTAATAAGGTTCTGAAATTCATTCTCTCTTCTCAAATACTGTCTCATTGCCCTGATGATGGACTCACCAAGTTAGTCCGAAACGTTGGTTTCATAACTGATCACAGGTTTTCAACAAATTCAAAAAAATACCCATACCTGTCGAGATAAATTAGTACAAAAATAATGGTTGTCCCAGAAATATAAAATTGAGCAATGAATTACATGTTGAATGGTACATGACATGCTGGCATAATAGAGGCAAAAAATAATACAATGTGTGCCATATACATAATGCACCTGGAAAAACATGAGCCAGAACTAAATGCAATAATATATGAGTACATAAGATACAAAGCCCTTCCCTCAAAAAATGGGTGGAGGGAAGGTAGAACAACCAGAGAAGCACTGCTGAACAAGGAAGGGCTCTGCAAAACTGAATGGATCATCTGGAGGAGACATGCATGCTATGAACACTGCGATTAGTAGGAACCGAACCCATCAACTTTGCGGAACTGCTTCTGAGGTTGTAGCATATTAGGTATGCATCCAGGCATGTGGGGGGCTACTTGAAGGGGGTATGAAACATCTCACACACACCCGGGAATCACTAGTACAATTTGTTGTGTATGGATCACAGATATGAAACAAACAAGTCAAAGGGAAATAATGAAACCGTCTTCTTGATCCAATGCGCCGAATAAGAATGGAAGCTGGAACCAAGATACACCACCCTCTAGGATGTTCCTCTGGAATAAATGAGTTGATGTCGACATATTAGGGCCCACGATAGATTAGGCAATGAGGATCCTCAACTAAAGCACGAGGGAAAATATTAATGTGACTGATGGAGTGACACCAGGGCTAATGGGGAAAAAGTGGGACTGAGAGAAAAATCAACGACTAGCCTTGTCAGAGCATAAAGTGCATGGTTGACTTGGCAGCAACTAACTCAACTCTGGAGGGGATGGGGATAGTATGACTAGAGGCCAAAATGAGTAACACAGGATGAACGGTATGCAAATATAGATGGAATACTCTGACGTGATAGAATGGGATATGAAACAGACTCTAAGGATGCAAGGGTGACTTGATGACACTGCCACATAAACTAGACCTGGCGGGGACCATCAAGTCGACATACGGTATGAAAAGGAGGTGCACCTCAAAGTACAAGTGTCCCTTTGTGACAAAATTCGATTTTGAGAGGCGATGAAGTGACCTTTCTTGGAAAAAAGGCTTCCCTTGTGAAGTGTCAAATCATCAAAAACTGAGGAAGACCCATTATAGAGCTTAGTGAGAGATTTCCAATGGTGCTAACAGTTCATCAAACTGAGCTATGGTTTAGTCACAATGGGTGATATAAAGATTGAGGATTTGTCTATGAAAGGACATTTTCTCTCCAATTTGGATTCATTTGCTATGTGAGCTGTGGTGAATTTGGAGAGGAGGAAAAGGCCCTAAATCTTGTAGAGATCGTAGCAGACAAATTGACTACCGAAATCAAGATCTACAACTCTCAGGTAGGTGGCCTTACTCATCACTTCAATTTCTATGGTTTATTTCCTGATTTTTGGCACCTAGCAGCTCCCTGAGAGACCCCTTCTCTTGCTCATGGTCACATCACACTTTCTGGGCCTAGAAGTGTGACCTAGCTCATAAGAAACAACTAGAAACCTGCGAGCTCACACTTTCTGGGTTGAAAACTACAATTTGGGGCTAGAGAGAGGGTTGGTCTGCTAGACTGGTGGGCACTGTAGGTTGATGAATGTATCCCATTGTTTTATTCTCTGAACTAATAAGACACGTGGTGCTTTGTAGGCATGGAAGAGCTAAAAATAAACCGACATGAATGAGACTTGGATACTCTTCAATCCAAGATGCAGGGGGATCAAGTTGTTTGAGGGGCATTGGCTCATTATGGGGTTCTCAAGTGGTAGAGAACCCACTAATGAGCTGGTGAACCCTTGCTATCAAGAATTTTGAGCTATTGGGATCCAAACCATGAGATCTTTTTCATGCAGGGGCATGAGATTGTTCTTGACCAGATTGCCTCCCCTCGGAGTGTTCAAGGATATTCATCTAATGCTACCTCATGGGAGGAACATTACTGAGTTCATGGAGCACCATTGTCGATGGGGTGTTCGTGTCAAGGGCATGACTATATTGCTTGTTGATCTACAGAGGCTAGAGACACAGGCTATTGTCGCAGCTATGCTATGGGTCTTGGGCACTCAGGCGTTCCATCATATCACTGGTGGGTAGATGTTGTTGGTTGAAAGTGTTTTTTCCTGGACTTACTATGGGTGGGCCCATATGACACTGTCATCGGTGAAACGACAATTGAGTCTTTCTAAGAGGCAAGTGAATCATGGCTACGCTTTTGGTACAGTACTATGTGCATTCTTATTTGAGAAGATACCCATTTTCCATCCTCATGTATAGATCCAATATGGGGGCCCATAGGAGCCCAAGATGCGTAGATGGGGGTAATTGCTACGGAGAGGATGAGGAGAGGGAGTCGGATGGGTGTTTCGACATTAGTTTTTTCCACATTGGGATTAGATGCCCCTTTACATTGATGATTACCCTTATAGCGGGATGAACTATCAGGGGGATCCTAACTTGCCACTTCTGCCTGGGCGAGCATGGGGACCATATGGTAGGTACTAAGTTGCTATGTTTTATGGTGCATTTTATATTTCTATCACATGTATATGGTACTGAGTGTGAAACATGTTGTATGCAAACATAGAACTGATAAAGCTGGCAGGATATGCAGGCTGAGACGCAATGCCTGTGGTTGTAGAGCGGGGGACATCATCATCACAACAGGGTCTAGAGGATACAACGCTGCTTGTTGAGTTGCATCATAGGTTGGATGTACTCTTGACCAGGGTTTCAAAGCACAGATGACGTGACTTAGAGGATCAGTACACAAATGAGTGCACCTGTCTTCCCTCATAGTGGCGAGGTATCGTGTGGCGCGTGGAAATGGTAGGTTAGGAAATACATGATCTACGTGCAGGTGGAGCAGAGCCTTTGGCACAAGATCCATAGGAAACTCACTAGATGTAGGGACATGTGGGTCCCATTGATTGTGATTTTTGTAACATGCTATGGGCATGTCAGATGTATTTAGAGCTATGGCTCCAAACACTTTTATGATACATAATATGATTATGCATTTTTATATGACGATGATGGTTCACCATGTGTTTTGTTATCTTCTGTGGTATACATGTGATAAATTCCAATCTAGAATGTTGTTTTCAATGGTATCTATATAGTGATTTTTAGCTCTAGGCACATGAATGAAAGTAATGCTGTCAAATTCACATACCAACAACTTAACTTGTAGCTATTTTCTAAATAGGATTTGGTTATGCACATGATACATGCCATTCAATTACATGACAAGTAGCAAGAAATCTAAATGAAGATGAAGATGAAGGATGTGATGAGCGAGGGCATTGACTAACAAACCTAGCATTGCATCATATTCGGCGTGATTATTGGTCGTATATCTAATGCACACACCGTTCGAAAGGACTAACATGTGCAAGAGGGTAAAAATGGCCTAGGATGCTAAGACTAGAATTTGGGAGAAGTGACTCGCACCATCGGCATGACCAATATATGATGTGGATGACAGATCCATCTGAAAGGTGCAAAAGAAAATAGATGAGATGATGCAATCTACCTATCTCTATGGCATAAATAAAGACATGCAAATGAAAGGGATGTGCTATGAGCAAAATTTCTTGAGGTAAGAGTGCATTAGGAGAATTAGGAAGGAAGTGGCCTTCAAAATCCTATAAAGAAATTCCCCTTTACTTAATGGTAGGGGTAATCAGGGGTAGACATAGCTTCCATGGTGTCCTCATCAAGATGAGAGATGGGTGGATAGGAGGAAGACTGGGTACATGATGTGACGACATTACCTGGTGCATCAACCTAAGAAAGAAGGTTCACATACGCATCCTATGGAATGGTAGATGATGAACTGGTAGATGGAGGATCTGCAACTGTTGAGACCTAGGATTATGTTGAATGAGGTTCGTTAGAAGTGCGTGCAGAAACCTCAGAGAGGTTTGTCTGCAAGGAACTCAAGGATGATGACAAGTAGAGGATGTGGACCATGGTGTCTGTCATCTCGACATCAAGGGGAGGGATCACAATAGTGGGGCTAGAGTCTCCCTATTCTGGTTGACTAGTGGTACTAGAATCCATAGGTAAATGAGTACATGATCCACTACAAGTGGCCTCATATTCACAAATTTCCCCAAAGTAATCGCGAAATTCATCAAGATGAGGGCAACAATGGGAATAGTGACCATGATGATCACACAGAGCACAAGGGTGGTTTGTGATTAACCTTTTGAGTTCCTTAGGTGGGACCAGTAAGCTAACACGGACTTCTGGGATATTTGACTCAGGGAACGCTTCATGAAAAAAAGGTTTAAGTTGAGGAAGCTCAGGAAAATTGTTGGTGGTGTTCCCAACAACCTTACACAAAGTGCACAGAGGTGTCGTCTTTGGGGCCTTAGGGGCTGGAGGAGCTTGAGGAGCTTTGTCTTTCGATTTTTTCCTTTTAGCTTTATCCCCTATCTAGATGCCTTCACAACAAGATCTGGTTCTTGTTGAGGTTGTGATGGAACTGAAGCAACGGCATGGGTCATGGGGGCCGGTTGAACCAGGGTCAAAGCATGACATGGTATTGGATGACTAGGTAGAATGTTCAAAGGGGGATTGATGTACCATAGTTTGATCTCGAGAGTCATGTTACAAAGGACTAGTGAAGACATGATAGGTACAGAAAAAATTCCTAGAGGGGGGAATAAAAAAGGTATTTGGCCTGCAGGGTAATATCTCGGCAAAATAACTCTTGGATGGTTGAGACCTGGAGGAACGGTTCTTGGCTAAAACATAGGAAAGGCACCCACAAACGAAGGAGGTCCTAGGGGTGTGGCTCCAAAGGGTTCAAATGGAAGAGCAACAATAGGGTGCTAAGGAGCTAGCTATTGATCAAGTGTACCAGACTACTTAAGGGAAACCCGTGACACTTGTAACATGCAAACACTCATATAGCTAGGCTCTGAGATGTGAGGGGGAGGACCAAGGAAAGCTCCCAATAATGAGGAATCTTTACAGACTCGAACATTGACGAGATAATGGACTCGAGGGAGGTCACAGATGTCGGCTCGTAGTAAGTCAACTGATCGATGGTAACAATATTCCCTTCGTGGGGGAAGCACATCTTGTGGAACACCGTAGATGCAACGACTAACATGGCATATGTGTAACTATGACATAAGAGAATGTTGTAATCCAAAGGGGCATCAATGACTTCAATTTCGACATAGAAAACCTTGCCTGCAAGGGTCACTAGACAGTTGTAGTACATGCCAAGGGGCTAGGTGGAGTGTCCATCCCAAGCATGCAAAGTCATGGTGGAGGGGGACAACTCAGGTGACTTAAGTTGTTTCCAAAAAACAATAGACATCACATAGGTGGACGCGCCTTCATCAATAATGCATTGGGAGATGATGGCATTACAGACTTTAACTGGCATCTGGAAAGAAACATATGAAGGTAATGGGGGAGGCTCTGATGTATCAACTAGGAAGACAATCAAACGATTGTTAGAAGGATCTACTGCACCCAAGGCAGTTAGTAGATATTTCTTTTGATATGGGCACGACTGGAGGACTTCCAACATTGACATGTTAGCAGGTGATTGTGCCAAGTCATCTACTATATTGTATGTATGGGTAGCTCTGTTAGAAGCCATATTATGATGTAATGGTCCCTTTGGGACCTTAGGAGTGACCTCAAATTTAGGTTGATGGATTTGTAAAGGACCATTTCGTGTCGTAAGAGGCTCAACAGATACTTTGGTTTTGGACTTGGTGGCAGACGAATTCGAGGGCTTGTCATATTGACGTGACTGAGTTTGCAAGTTGATATGGGAGGGGTTAACCTCATCGGAATTAATCATAAGGGTTTAATCAGGACCAGAAGGTTGGGGAAGATGGACTGATTGACCTGGTTGAGGTTAAGTAGCAATAAATCCTTGCTGATGGAAAGGATTTGTGAGCACTGCCAGTTGAGATGGCACAATATTTTGAGGTGATTTTTTACCTCTAGAGGTTGCTTGAGCTTCCCACATTTGGCACATATGGGGTAAGAGAGGGCACTCATGTGTGTAGTGTCCATGTACACCACAACATGCAAAATTCTTGTTCGTACGAATAATCTTATTCTGCTTGGGCTGGCCGTCCATTTGTTGGTTATTGGTGTTAGGCTGGTTCCCTTGGGGTTCACTAGGTTGGTTACCTAGATTACCCTGGTTACCCTTGTTACCCTTCCCCTTATTCTTTTTCTTCTAATTTTGGGGATTGGTAGCATTCTACTGCGCAAACACATAGCCCTAAGGCGACATTGGCTACTGGGGCTAAGGATGCATGGTAGGTTGTGGCACTAATGCTTAAGGGGTTGGAGCCCTAGGCTATGCATAAGGAGGAGCAATAATTTGGTAGATAGGTTGGGGCCCCAGAAACATGTTGCTAGCACTAGGGACATAAGTGTTGGAGGAACTGGTGCCCCCCCATGGGTAAACATAAATTTGCTGAGTATATGGTGAAGAGTGTGAAAGGGATCCAATGATACCGTCGGCGGCCTAAGATGCCCCGAGTGCATTGGCATTTCTAGGATGAGGGAGGTCTAGAATGACGGTATAGACATAATCAGACTGTGCATAAATCAGATCATATCTCATAGTGGTTTGGAGAGCTTCTTCCTTAGTTTGAGGAAAATGGGATGTGACATATTTTCCAATGGGAGATAAAAGGCTCCTAAGAAATCAATCTAGATAGGCACGGTCTTCGAAAGGTGGGGCACGACATGTGCTCCTCCTTCGACATCACTCTTGAACATGACCAGAGAGGTGAGTGGCGGAGGATTGACAAAATGTGGTCAATAGATCCATACCAGTGTCATACTAAAGAGGTAACTAGAAATATGAAATGAATGCTTTAGCAAGCGTCACGAAAACATAATGAGATGTGAAGGGTTGGTCTAATACCATTTTGTAACATCTCCACTGAGCGTGCGTTGGAAGAGCTGAAGATGAATGGAGTCATCGATTAGGGAATTGGACGAAAACCACATGTGGAAGGAGTGGACATGGTTCGTAGGATCCTCTCCAACATTACACTCAAACTTCAGGATGATTGAGGGAAGCTTAGTTAGCATAGAGGGCCAACTAGAATCATGGTGTATGGGGTCATTTATCAACTGGTTGAAATTCAGTAGACTTATCCCAGCCATAAAGGGGAGCATGGGGGATTCTAGAATGGTTCTTGAGACTGTTCCGCTTGATGTGACCATTGGTATAGAACCAGAGGCAACACTAGGTTGGGTTCTAGCACGAGCTGTGGGTCCAGACATGGTGATGATATGTGGTGAAGGAGGCTCAAAATCAGATGAGGAATCAGATGAACCAGGAGAAGAGTCAGTGTGGGGACTTGGAGGGCTATGAACTTGAACTTGACAGGGAGGGGTAATATGCCCAAGTGGAAACTGGGGGTGAAGGCCTAATATTCTCCATGAAAAATGCTTTGGTGGCACAATGGTGGTAGGACACACATGACACAATGTGGGAAGATAAATTTATTATGTTAAGTCTTGGCTTGGCAGTGTAAACCAAGCACCCTTCGCTTAAGGTGTTCTTGTGTGTGCAAGTGTATTAATTTATTAAGCCCAAATCACATTTGTAAAAAAAAGGAAAAATCTTTCTAAAAATAAACTAAAATTAATAACAAAAAATGAACAACAAAATAATTAACTAAACCCCACCCAAACTAGGTTTGCAAACATTGTGTTGGTTGGTGGCTAAACCGATGGAAAATACATTGAAATGGTCAAGATCTAAATGTCGGTTGACTCAGATCAAGTGACACTAAGTTGCTGTAAAGTGGTGTAGTAACAACAAAAGACCAGACAAGAAGATCGGTGCAAAAAGATAGGGATATGGGTGAAACTCCTAGGGCAAAGATGGGACCCTAAGGCAAATGACCAAACAAGTTTAAAGTGAAACTATGGATGGGAGAAACCTATCTTAATAGATTTGAAACAAAAGAGTACAAATTTGGAAAATGTGGTTGAAAGCGCTGCGAAAACTTAGACTACTCACTCAGCTAAACTCCTCCTAAAAAGGTGGAAGCGTACTAGAGGCCCTAGGGGAGGCTAAATTCAACTTTGATGAGTAAATCAGAGTGGATCAAGGCCAAAGCATGATGAGACAGAGGTTAGACAACCCAGCAGACAACTCTCTGCAAAACCCAGAAACAGATATGAGAAAAACCCTAAAACCCAAAATCATAGGTACTGACCTGTTTCTGTATAAAGATCACACTTTTTGGGCTGTTTAGTGCATTCTTGCCTTGAGATTGCAATTTTTGGGCCAAAAATTGCGATTTCAGCTCCATGGATCTCAGTTAGAAAATCTCGGAAAAAAGTGTCGCCTTTGTGGCAAATGGTTCTTGTGACCTGCAGAAATGACTAGAAAGCTTGCGGAGGTTAGAAATGTATTATATCTAGTGTTAAAAAACTAGGAAACATTAATATAATTGAAAAAAAGGAAACCCTAAGCTGAAAATCGATGGTCACCCAGGTTTCTAGATCTGAAGTATAAACCCAGCGAAGTCACCAATTTTGTTGTAGTGTTTTCTTCTCAAATATGTACGAAAAGAACCACTTAAGATTGTTGATGACAAACAATCTCAACAATATAAATGACTGCTAAACATTGTAGATCTTCAGAAAATAATAGAAACAAAACCTGACAATGTCTGGATCTATGCCACAATCATAGTTAAACAACAAAAAGAAAAAGTAATAACTCCGATCATCCAATGGAAACCAGATATGTAAAGAATAATTTTATTATAACACCTGTGAAGGGAACAAGTAAATGTTACCAATCCCCCTCTATGGGATGGGTTCTTGGCTATCATCAAACTTCTTCAGCTTGTGTAGAGTCTTTTTCCTCTATAATGCATAAAGCCAACAAAAATATGGTATGCGACAATGAAAATAATCAGAGTTACAACAGTGAGTGCGACAATGGAAATAATCAAAACTGAATAATGAATGGAAAACCCTTCTTTTTATAAAAAAATATTGAGTTATCCTCGAATAATGAGCAATAATAAAATATTATTGATCCCATTCTTTGAATAACTGCCTGGAATATTTTATTATATTTGTTTAGGAGGGGAAAAGTATTTAAACTTTTATTTAGAAATAATAAATAAAAAATGATTTATTTATCATCTCAAGGAATTAGTTCAGGAATAATAAAAAAATAAGGATTTATTTAATTATTCCTAAGGGATTTAGTCAAATTTGACAAATAATAATAATTAATTAGTGATTAATTAATCATTCTTGTAGAAAGTTAAGATAATTAATGATTTATCTGTTTATTTTTCATGATTGGCTCAAATATGGCAAGGAATAATAATAAAACAATGGTTAACTTAATTATTAATAGAAGAAAATCAAATAAATAGTGATTTATTTAATTATTCTTCATGGGTTTAACTATCAATTACTTAACAAATGTGGTTTATTAAGTAATTTCTCATGGTGAAAGCAATTTTACTATGGTAAAATTGGATTTACCTGGTGTACTTTGATCCATCTAGTAAATTAGGCTAGATGATCAATTTTTTGGTGATAACAAAATGAAGCTCATACAACCTTAAATTCTCAACATTAACAACAACATAAATTTGCATATATGAAGGAAAATCCAACCTGAAGGCATCATTACCAATCTTTTCGTGAATTCTAAATGGACCATATCTAATTGGTTTTAGCTTTTTACCTTCTCCTTGGAGCCTCTCTTGGTTAATGTGAAGCCAAAATTCATCATTGACTTGGAACTTGTGATCTACATGATGCTTGTTGTGCCTTGCTTTGTACTTTCCTTGGCTCTTTTCAAGCTGTTCTTGAACTCTTTGGTGTACCAATTGGATTTGTTCAATGAACCTTCTCGCTTTTTCTATGTCACTATAACCATCAATAGCAACATATTTTCCAAAACTTAAATCCAAAGGAGACTTAGGAAAGTATCCCAAACATGCCTCAAATGGTGATATTTGAGTTGAAGAGTGCTTGGCCCGGTTGTAAGCATGCTGAATGTAGTGAAAATGTTCATCCCACAACTTAGGATTCTTACTACAATACCCACGTAGAAGATGTATCTATCATGTTCACCACCTAATCTGAAATGGAGTAGATTAGTAATGTTGTGCTAATTACCTATTCAGAATAAAACTTGATATTCTTATCATTTTCTTATCAAGTGCTTAAGGATTCACAAATTTTTCTTAATTAACTAATTCCCATGAGAGGTTCTTATGTAAATGTTATAAACAATTTAACATAAAATATATGGTGAACAACAACAAAATAACAACAAAGAACATCAAAATACAACACACAACACAAAGATTTGATGAGGAGTTCACCTCTCTTGGGCTATGTCTCCTCGGTCTAGCTTCCAATTCCTGGGCCTTTCTATTATGCTCAAAATTACAACAAAAGTGTGTTTACAATGCTCAAATGCATTAGAAACCTATCTCAATGAGTCCAAAACACTAAAAAATGGCTATCTAGCCTCTTTTTGCAAACAATTTGGTGGAAAACTAAAGAAGTTATGACTTCTCCTAGTTCTCCCACTATTCGTTCCACAAATTTATCCAAACTCGACAGAAACCCACAATTTCGCTCGAAAATCCATTAACTGAGCAAGAATTTTGTCGTGCAGTGAGCCTTAATCTAGTAGTTGATCGTTTTACCACAAATCACAATCGACGGAATCTGGCAGGCTTATGGTCTGTGAACGCGACAAGAGAAGTGCAATTGCAATGTGGCGAACTTGATGAGAGTGTTAACCTGTAGCCTATAACTTATTGTTAGGATATTCCGACACATAGGAATAGTTAAGTATAACTTGGTCTAGTATAGAGTTAGGTAAATTGTGTTTCTTTAGTATGTACATTTGTAACTTACAATCCGACGGTCACGATATGTAGTGATCCGACGGTTCATTCTCTC
>APFE030509309.1:23549-51049 GCA_000404065.3 Pinus taeda | reverse complement strand
ACGTCAAAATACTGGTGTATTGATCTGTGATCTGTTTGTGAGCGGTGTCCTTTTGGTGTTCTGTCTGAGGAACTTACCCTGTAAATTCCTACACTTATCACATCTGAATCCTTTCTCTAATTGTAATCGTGGAGTATCGACAATCTTATATATATGCGGGACTCTGCTCTGTTTGCGATATGTGAATCGCAACCTAGTACTTGCCAAGGGTCGATTCTCCATAACACTAACCCTTCACTGATCTGTGATTGCGATATCGCATTGCAACCCAACTCCTGCCAGGGGTCGATTTATGCAATTCCTTCCCTGTTTGCAAAGTGCGATTGTGATTTATTGCATCATATCCCTAGCCTTTCTTGGGGGCGATTCTTAAACACGACCCACCCGCTTCATGCGATTTGCAATATGTGACGGCCAATGGTGGTCTGCGACTTGGCGCTTCCTCATTCACTAAAAGACATTGCCACATCATCCAATCTTGCCAAGTAAGCAAGTCAAATCTAAACTCTGACTTGGTCTAATCTTTGCATATGAGCTTGGATTTGAGTGTTGTTCACACTGTTGGAATTAGAATGACAAGCTCTTCGATCTAAAGATAAGTTTAAAAAATTTATGACACTTTGAGTTTTGAGCATAATTTTGAGCACCTAATCACTCGTCCTCACAGGAAGCTTTTGGGCCCCAAAATATTATATTTAGTTATTGAACATATGAGGGTATTGTTCCCTCAACTTCCACTCTTCAATCCATTTGGCCTTTGATGGATTTGTACCTTTGAGACACACTCGAAGATAATCAAGATTTCCCCTCTTTGATGACATTGTTCTTTTATTAAGTATGGTGTCGTGCTGAAGCTCATCAAGAAATTCTGGAGAAAAATCTTCAATTGATGGAATTTGTACACTTTATCCTTGATCTTCAATCAAAGGAGGCTCATACAATCTCAAGTTTTCAACATTAACAACGGAATAAATTTTCATATATGAAGGAAAATCAATCTTGAAAGCATTATTACCAATCTTTTGCAGAATTTTAAATGGACCATAACGGATTGGTTTCAAATTTTTACCTTCACCTTGAAGCCTTTCCTTGCTAATGCAAATCCAAACTTCATCACCTACTTGAAATTGATGATCCACACGATGCTTATCATGCCTTGCCTTATACTTACCTTAACTCCTTTCTTGTTGTTCTTGAACTGTTTGGTGAATCCACTGAATTTGCTCAATGAATTTTTTTGCTTTTTCTATGTCTCTATTTCCATCTACAACTACATCTTTATCAAAGATTAGATCCAAAGGAGACTTAGGCAAATAACCAAGACATGCCTCAAAAGGTGAAGTTAGAGTAGAAGAGTGTTTTTCATGGTTGTAAGCATGTTGAATATAATGCAACTGTTCATCCCATCACTTAGGATGTTTGTTGCAATAAAATTTTAGCAAATGAATAACTGTCTTGTTAACCACTTCATTTTGACCATCTATTTTCGGATGGAAGGCTGTACTTTTCTTCAACTTGGTGTCCATCAAGTTCCATAAATTTGACCAAAAATTCCCAACAAACCAGGAATCACGATCACTTACAATAGAAGTAGGTAATCCAAAATGAACCCATACATTTTGAAAGAAAAGTTGAGCTATTTGTTCTGTTGTAATTTGTTTTTTACAAGGCATTAATATGCACATCTTGTTGAATCTACCCACAACTACATATAAATAATCATGACCTTTTCTTGATAAATGACGACCTCCTACAAAATAAATAGAAACACTCTCCCATGGACGTGAAGGCATTGGAAGTGATGTGTACAATCCTAGTTTCCTATTACTAGGTTTACTGAATGCACATAGTGAACAACCTCTGATAAAACATGACACACTTTCAAGCATACGAGGCTAGTAAAAATACCTCTGAATATTTTCTATTGTTTTACTTACACCAAAATATCCAGCAATAAGAGAAGTGTGCGCTTCCCTTGTGACATTTACTCTCTCCCCGTGGAACACAAAGTTTTCCCAAATGATACAACAAATTATCATGTACATGGTATTCTAATTCCTCAACTTGGTGGCCTTGACTCAAGTTTGAATATACCTCTTGAAAGTCAACATCATGTGAATATTGTTCAACATAACTTTCAACAAAAACATAATGATTCTTGAGTAAAATGGCTACATTAACAACTGATCTAGAAAGCATATTAGCAACTCTGTTATAAATACCTTTCTTGTACCTGATTACCAAGTGGAATTGCTATAAGAATCCCATCCAATGAAAGTGCCTTGATTGCTGCAATTTTATTTGAGATTGTAGATATTGAAAAGGTTGAAGATCAGTGTGAATAATGGTTTATTTTACCATTAAGTAATGCTTCCATTTCTTCACACTTTGCACCAATTCGTAAATCTCTTTATCATATGAAGGATAGTTAATAAAAACACCATTAAAAATCTTACAATCAAATGAAATGGGCTTACCATGTTGTAAAAGAACTGCACCCATGTCATAGTCACTTGCATCTGTTTATATTTCAAATGGTTGTTTCAAATCTGGTAATGCTAAAACTAGTGCTGAACTGACCTTCTGTTTTAAATCATCGAATACTTTTTGTTGTTTTCCTCCCCATTGGAAGACAACCTTCACGCTGGTAAAAGAATGCAGTGGAGCTGAGATGGAAGAGAAATTGGTAATGAACTTCCTCCAATACTGTGATATTCCCAAAAAACTCCTTACTTATGTGACTGATTTGGGTATTGGCCAATTCACAATGACCGAAACGTTAGAGGGGTCAATCTTCAGCTCAACTCCTCCAATTATGTGGCCCAAATACACTAAGGAAGTTTTCCCGAACTCATGTATAGACATCTTCATAAATAACTATCCTTTTTTCAAGACATCCACTAGTTTCCTCACATGCTTGAGATGCTCTTCTCATGATTTGTTGAATATCAAAATAGCATCTAAATAGACAATTACAAACTCATCAAGAAAGTATCTTAAAACATCATTCATAACTCTCATGAATGTAGTTGGAGAGTTGCAAAGATCGAAAGGCATAACTAGCTACTCAAAAAATCGTTGTTTCGTTTTAAAAGAAGTATTCCAAATATCATCCTCAACTATTCTAGCTTGATGATATCCATTTCTCAAGTCCAATTTAGTGAAATATTTTGCATTCTTCAACTGATTTAGCAAATCATGTATTCTAGGTAGTGGGTATCGATTCTTTATGGCAATTTTATTCAAAACTCGATAATCTACACACATGAACTAGATTCCATATTTCTTGGGTACCAAAACAATTGGTGAACCACATGGCCAAGTAAATGGATGAGTTACACCTTTATCTAACAATTCCTGGACTTGTTTCTTAATTTCTAAACTTTCCCGAATTGACATTTGATACACACTGATATTTGGGAGTGGACAGTCTTGTTGTAGTTGAATTTTAGGCTGAATTCCCCTTTTTGGTGGCAATCCCTTTGGTTCTTGAAACAAATATCCTTGAACACAACAACCAACTCAGCTCTCATCTTCACATCATAGCCTGCAAAGGATTCACACTCTATGTCATTCTTCTGCTTCATCATAAGGAGCACGCGATTCTTGCTGGAATTGATCAGTCACTTCATTTTCCCTGTGCTTGCTAAAGATAGATTAATCTTTCTATGATGGGATCTCACAATGTACTCCAATCCATCTTTGAGAAAATGATATTTGTTCTCAAATGTATGAAAACATCTTTCTAGTCATACATATATGGGATTCCCAACACAATTCTAGAAATATCCAGCGGCAATACATCTAATTCGACTTCATTGACGAAATTGGTAGTAATAGCAAACCTAAAAACACATTTCCTTGTGACCTAAAGATTTTCATCCTTGGTTATCCAACCCTAAGGATACGGTTTATGATGAGGCATAGTTTCCAAATTCAACTTCTTGACCAAGTTCGTAGAAATTAAATTTTCCTGGGATCCATTGTCAAACAACGTATCAATCTTAGTGTGTTTGGAAATAACTCTGATATGGAACAACTCAATTCTGTTTCTTCAATTGAAGCGTTGTTGGAGTTATTTGTTGTGTTGGTGCTTGCCACAGCTTCTTCTTTGCTTTTTTTTGCCACAGATTTTCCTTTAGTGACTGTAATTGAAAATTTTCTTTCATCGCCTGAGTCAAAACCCAAGTCTTGTTGTGCATTAGCATTTGTGTTTTGTTTCCCTTTATTGTTAAATTTCTTCGGTCTTAATTCAAGATGAAGCTTCCAACAATGTGCTTCATCATGGCCCTCTTTGGAACAATTCTTGCACCTGGGTTTCTCCCCTTCTTTCTTAACAGAAGCTTTTTTCTTCTGCTTTCCTTTAGATTTCTTTCCCTTTTTACCACTTTTTAGTGGCTTCTTCTTACCTTCTTCTTGTACAATTTTACCTCTTGTTTCGAGTTTTGGAGCTTGAACATTGACCTCATCAAGATTTTTGGGGTTAAAGATAAGAATGGTGTGTCGAAGATAGCTACGCAAACCTCCTATGTATTTCAGCAAAGTATCTTGTGACTGTAAGTCTACTCCTAGCATAAGAGATCTTCTCCTAAACTCCTGAGTATAATATTGCACATTTTGACCTTTTAACTATATGAAATTTGGACAATTCATGATAGCTTTTTGGATATGATCTCAATGGTAGAACTGTCTTTTTATAGCAGCAATGAAATGAGACCAAGTAATATAGATCTTACCATGTTTTTTTATCTCGTCTTGAGTCCTTGTTTCCCACCAAATGAGTGTTGTACCCTCCATTCTCAATGAAGCCAACTGAATTTTGATATCATCCTCTTGAAATTTTTGAATTCAACAATACACCTCCAACTAGCGAATAGAATTATCAAGCTTCTCTGCATTCACTTCACCATTATACATGGGCAACTTGAATTTAACATCAAGTTTTACAAATGGTGATTTACTAGTTATTTTTGAAGAATGATGATGAGTATGAGTAAGGGTTGTATTAGTCGAAGAGTGCGAAGATGTTTGTGAAGAAGAAGATGAAGAAGATGGTGGAGAGGGTGGAGGTTTGTCTCCATTCCCATTACCTTCTTTTCAATTACCTCCTCCTGAAGGGCCTTCTCCTTTGGGAGGTTTGGAACTTTGTCCTTGCAACCTACTATTCCTCTCTTCATATAGGACCTTCACCATCTTTGTCATATTAAAGAAAGCCTTCCTAAAGGTCTTCTAACCTTTTTTCATGTTTGTAGGTTCTCTTTCATGAGACATGATCTCTGGAGTCTCAACTGCAACTTGAGGCTGAACTGGTGTTGGAGATTGTGGAAACCTTACTCTTGTTCCCCTTGACCCAATTTCAGGGCTTCCAACTAGATTTCCTTCACCTCTTTTGAGTTTTAACCTTGTTAGCATGACACAAAACTAACAAACAATAAAATCCTTCTTTGCACAAGCAAATCTAGTAAGCAAAAACCAGAGCTCTGATACCAAATTGATCTGAAATGGAGCAGATTAGTAATGTTGTGCTAATTCCCTATTCATAATAAGACCCAAGATGCTTATAATTTGGTTATCAAGTGCTTAAGGATTCACCATTTTTTCCTAATTAACTAATTCCCATGAGAGTTTCTTATGTAAATGTTATAAACAATTTAACATAAAATATATGTTGAACAACAAGAAAACAATAACAAAGAACATCAAAATACAATACACAACACAGAGATTTGGTGAGGAGTTCACCCCTCCTGGGCTACATCTCCTTGGTCCAGATTCCAATGCTTGGACCTCTCTATTATGCTCAAAATTACAAAAAAAAGTGTGTTTACAATGCTCAAGTGTGTTTGAAACTTGTCTCAATGAGTTCATAATACTAAAAAATGGCTATCTAGCATCTTTATACAACTTTTTTGGTGGAAAACTGAAGAAGTTATGAATTCTCCTAGTTCTCCCACTATTCGTTCCACAAATTGCTCTAAACCCAACAGAAACCCACAATTTCACTCCAAAATTTGCTAACCCAGTGAGAATTTTTTCGCGTAGTGGGCCTTAATCTGTTGGCCGACATTTTTATTGCAAATCGCAATCAGCAGAGTCTGTAAAGCTTATGGCCTATGCATGTGACAGGTGAAGTGTGATTGTGATGTGGTAGACCCGATGGGAGTATTAACCTGCAGCCTTTAACTTATCACATCTGGATCCTTTCAGTAATGGCAATCACGGAGTACTGACAATCTTATATATATGCGAGACTCTGCCCTATTTGCGCTATGCGATTTCGATATTGCATCACAACCTGGTACTTGCCAGGGACCGATTCTCCATAACACCAACCCTTTGTCAATCTGCAATTCTGATATCACATCATATCTCAATACCTGTCAGGGGCTGATTTCTCCAATGCCTTCCCTATTTGCGAAGTCCAATTGCTATATATTGCATCACAACCCTGACCTTGCTTGGGTTCGAGTCTTTAACACGACTAGCCCGCGACATGAAATTTGTGATATGTGGGGGCTAATGGCATCCTACCACTTGGCACATCCTCATTCACTGAAAGAACTTGCCACATCATCTAATCATGCGATGTAAACAAGTCAAATATGAACTTTGGCTTATGTTAACTTTTGCATACAATATTGGATTTAAGTTTCATTTGCACCATTGGAATGAGAATGATGAGCTCTTTGATCTAAAGCTAAGTTTAATAAAATTATGACACTTTTATTTTTTAGCATAATTTTGAGCACTTAATCACCGCCTTTGTTTGACCATCTGTTTTTGGATGAAATGTTGTACTCTTTTGCAATTTGGTGTCCATGAATCCCCACAAGCTTAACCAAAAATTCCCAACAAAGTGAGAATCTCGATCACTAACAACGGATGTGGGCAATCCAAAATGCACCCATACATTTTGAAAGAATAACCAAGAAATTTATTCAGCTGTAATTTTCTTTTTACATGGCATCAAAATACACATTTTTCTAACTCCTATCCACAACTACATACAAATAATCATGACCTCTTTTTAAACAATGGAATACCTCCTACAAAATCCACATAAACACTCTCCCATAGTTGTGAAGGAACTGAAAGTGGTGTGTACGATCCTAACTTCCTATTGGTAGGCTTACTGACTGCACATAATGAACACCCTTTAATAAAACATGACACACTTTCAAGCATACAAGGCTAATAACTATACCATTGTAGACGTGCCATCATCTTACACCAAAATGACCAACAAGAAGAGAAGTATGTGCCTCTCTTATGATGTTGACTCTTTCTCCCTGTGGAATAAAAAGCTTACCAAGATGGTACAAAAAGTTATCATGCAAATGATAATCCAATTCCTCTACTTGGTTACCTTGACTCAAGCTTGCATAAGCATCCTGAAAGTCATTGTCTAATGCATATTGCTCAATATAAATTTCATCCAAAATAGAATTATGCTTGCGTAAAGTAGCTACACTAATAATAGGCTTAGAAATTATATCAACAACTTTATTGTAGATACCTTTCTTATACCTTATTACCAAGTGGAATTGTTGAAGAAAACCCATCCATCGGAAGTGTCTTAATTGCTCCAACTTAGATTGAGATTGCAAGTATTGCAATGGTTGATGATCATTGTGAATGATTGTTTCCTTACCCATCAAGTAGTGTTTCCAATTTTCACACTTTGCAACAATGCATACAATTCCTTTTCATATGTAGGATAATTAATCACTGCACCATTGAAAGTTTTCAAATGAAAACATATAAGCTTACCATGTTGCATAAGGATTGCACATATGGCATAATCACTAGCATCAGTCTGGATCTCAAATGACTGTCTCAAGTATGGAAGTGCAAGTACTGGAGCTGAACTGATCTTTTCCTTTAATGCATCAAAGGCCTTTTGTTGTTTGCCTCCCCATTGAATTTTTTTTTTTCACACTAGTCAATGCATGCAAAGGAGCTGCCACAGAATAAAAGTTAGCAATGAATTTCCTCCAATATTGGGATGCTCCCAAAAAATTTCTTACCTTAGTAACTGTCTTGGGCCTTGGCCAATTCAAAATGACATCAACCTTGGAGGCATCTATTTTCAACTCACCTCCTCTAGCAATATGACACAAGTAAATTAAAGAAGTTTTTCCAAACTCACACTTTGACATCCTTAAATACAATTCTTATTTCTTTAAGACATCAAGTAATTTTCTCACATGCATGGCATGTTCATCACGAGATTTATTGAAAATTAAGATGTCATCTAAGTAGACTATAACAAACTCATCAAGAAACAGACTCAACACATCATTCATCACACACATGAAGGTAGCAGGAGCATTACATAAACCAAAAGGCATAACTAGACATTCAAGCAAACCTTATTTTGTTTCGAATGTTATCTTCCAAATGTCTCCTTCAACAATTTGAATTTGATGGTAGCCATTCCTTAAGTCCAACATAGCAAAATATTTTGCATCTTTCAATTGATCAAGTAAATCATCTATTCTAGGCAATGGGTAATGGTTCTTTACCCTAATCTTGTTCAATGCATGGAAGTCCACACACATGCACCATGTTCCATCCTTCTTTGGAACCAAAACAATAGGTGAACCACATGGTGAAGAAGATGGCCTGATGATCCCTTTATCCAACAAGTCTTGAATTTTCTTTTTAATTTCTACACTTTCCATCACTAACATCCTGTACATGCCAATGTTAGGAAGAGGACTATCGTGCTGCAACTGTTGGATTCCTCTCTTGGGAGGCAATCCTTTTGGTTCCTAAAAAATCTCATCATATTGGTTAACAACATCAACCAATTCAAATTTCAATATTGAATCACAACCTTGAAAAGGTTCATTATCAAAATCATTCTTGGGTTTGATCATTAGAAGCAAAAAATTCTTGCTAGAATTCACTACTCTTTTCATCTGCCCCACATTAACAAGTGAAAGATTTAGTTTCTTGCTATGAGATCTCACAATATATTCTAATCCATATTTGAACAAATGGTATTTGTTTTCATGTCTATGTAAGATATATTTTTTGTCATAGATATATAGGCTGCCCAAAACTATACCACATATGTCTAATGGCACAACATCAAGCTCCACTTCATCTATGAAATTTGCAGTAATGGTGAATTTCAGTTTACACTTTCTAGTTACTTGCAATTGTGCATTGTCACACACCCATCCTAATGGATATGGCTTATGATGTGGAATGGTTTCCAACTTTAAGCTTTTGACAATGTTTCCAGAGATGAGATTTTCTTGAGAGCCACTATCGAAAAGAGTATCAATTTTGCTATGTTTTGAGATTACCCTTATGTGAAAAAGTTTTATCCTCTTCTTTTCATTTGGAGTTTCATTGTGTAAATTTGAAGTACTAGTGCTAGCAATGGGTTATTTTCCCTTCATAACCATGGTTGTAATTTTAGTTTCATCACCCAAATTGGATGCCAAATCTTGTTGAGTGGTTGCAGTTGTCTTTTGTTTTCCCTTGTTGTTGAATTTCTTTGGTTTTATTTTGGGATGAAGCTTCTAACAATGAGCTTCATTGTGACCCTCTTTAGAACAATTCTTGCATGTCAATTTCTCTCCTTCCTTCTTAATAGATACATTTTTCCTTCCCTTTCCTTTGAAACCATTTTATTTTCCTTTACCCTTAAATGTATTTTTACTACCCTCTTCTGGTGTAATCTTTCCTCTTGCCTCAAGAGTGGCTTGCGCACACACCTCATCTAGATTATTGGGATTAGACATAAGGATAGTATGCCTAAGGTAACTGTGTAAACCCTCTATGTACTTCAACAATGTGTCTTGCGATTGAAAATTTACACCTAACATTATAGACCTTTTTCTGAATTCTTGGGTGTAATCCTACACATTTTGACCTTTAAGTTGTCTAAAGTTCTACCTTCATGATGGCTTTATGCATATATGCTATAGGGTAGAATTTCCTTTTAATTGTAGCAATGAAATCAGACCAGGAAATTGATATCTTACTCTGTTTTTTTATCTCTTCTTGTGTCTTTGATTCCCACCATATTAGTGCTACACCCTCCATTCCTAGGGAAGCTAGTCGAATCTTTATGTCATCATCTTGAAGGTTTTGAATTCTGCAATAGACCTCCAACTGATGAACCCAATTTTCAAGCTTCTTTGCATTCACTTCACCATTATATATGGGTAGTTCAAATTTAACGTTAAGTTTTCAGAGGGGTGATTTACTAGTTCCTTTTGAGGTATGTTGATGAGCATGAGTAAGGGTTGTATTAGTGGAAGAGGATGAAGATGCTTGTGAAGTTGAAGGAAAAAATGATGATGGTGGAGAGGGTGGAGGTTTACCCCGATTTCCATTACCCCCTCCTCCTAAAGAACCTTCTCCTTTGGGAGGCTTGGAGCTTTCACCTTGCAGTCTGGTATTCCTCTCTTCATAGAGGAGCTTCACCATCTTTTTCATATCAAAGAAATCCTTCCTAAAGACCTTCTCATCCTTTTTCATGTTTGTAGGCTCTCCTTCATGTGACATGCTCACTAAATCCTCAACTTCAACTTGAGGAAGAACTGGTGGTGGAGATTTTGGCAACCTTGTACTCCTTCTCCTTGACCCAACTTTAGGACTTTCAACCAGTTTCCCTTCTCCTCTCTTGAGCTTCAACCTTGTAAGCATGACATTCATTTTTAAACAGTTAAATCCTTCGTACACAAAGAAAACCAAGAGCTCTGATACCAAACTTGCTCTGATTGGGATAATTAGTTTGTTGTATTAAATTCATTTTTAGATTATGTTAAATGTGCTTAAGAATTCATGAGGTTAATTGCAAGTTTAAACATGAGTTTTTGAGTTATTTTATGTAAATTTTATGTGTAAATTAACATAAACAAATGACTGAACAACACCATATAACATATAGAAACATCACCATACACAGTATCACATCAACACCTGATGAAGGAGTTCACCCCTCCTGAGCTATGTCTCCTTGGTCCAGCTTCCAATGGCTTGTCCCCCTCTATTATACTCAAAAGTTTGAATACATCAATTTACAATGCTCAGAAATGTCTAAAACATGTTCCAACGGCTCTAGAATGCACCAAAATGCTTATGTAGCTTCTTCTACTCCTGATTTGGTAAAAAATTGAAGAAGTTATGGAATTTCCAAGTTTTCTACTAATTTCACTGCAAATTCCCCAAAATTCGGCACCATCCTACAAATTTTCCTCAAAATGTGCTAACAGAGTGACATTTTAGTCGATTTTTGGGTGAAATTGTTGATGCTTTAATTAGCCTCCAAAACCTTAATTTTGAAAATTTTGGCCATATGGGGGCCACGTGCCCGGGGCTAAGGCCAACGACCCGCCCTCATCAATCGCCCCCCCTGCACTGCTCCGTTGGTGGTCGTATGACGGTTGCATGAGTAAGGGTTGATCCCTGTGGGTTGGTCCCTCCCCTAAAATGGCACACATGTCGAATTCAAATGTAAGTTGAAACCTTATATGGTTAAGACTCATTGCAATGGTGCACTGGTAAAGCTTTGAACTTGTGCCTTGGTGGTCATGGGTTCAACCCCCACTACTGCTCCCCAAACTTCAACCCATAATGTTGGTGGACCCCAGGCTACCACGTGGCAGCCTCTGACCGGACCACATGTCAGCCCATGGTTGGCCACCAACTAGCCATAAACATTACGCCAAATGCACCCATGAGAACATTCCACTTTGAAAAACGTGATTCAGTGGAGTATGTTGACTACTCAACCTACCACATATGCCTGCACAGTCAGTGCCATGTTAGCAGTATGGACTGCTGACTGGCTGTCAATTTTTTGCAAAAAATCACCTGTTTGGGAAAGTGAACATAACATGATTATGGGATCATACGGTGTTTGTTTCGTACCGAAACTAGTTCCGCTAGATTCAAGATGCCGAGCACTACCTGGTTGTTCAGGTTCCACACTGATCCGATAACTTAGAATTTTGAGCTATTTTTTCAGAACCTGATCAAGGACCTAGAGAAATTGCGCAATCTATTTGAGGGAATTTGCTAAATAATAGGAGCTAATTTCCTCAAGGAACAACACAAGGAAATAGGAGCTTGGAGGGCTTGAAAATTGGCTAAGTGTTGGGCAGAGTCAGTTATTTAGGCAAAGAGATAAACTATACACTTGCAAGTTCTACTCAAGCTTGAGAAAGCATATCTATTCATCTATATAGTTTGATTAATGAAATATAGATAGGAAGGGGTTTTGAGCAGTTAATTTCCCCTAGATAAATATATTTCCATATGTGATGTTTCCTTTTGTGTGTCTATTATTTGTTTTCTAGATTATGAATTAACTTCCACATAGCAGCAGAGTCGCTTCAAGTCTTGCGATTTAGTAAATCTCATGAGAAGTTTCGAATCTACAACCTAATTTCTACATGTTATCATAGAATGATTCACAATAGAGGAGACATTTTGAATTTGTTATTGCAGGAGGATCATATTTGTAGGATCAATTCTTCAGAGCTAGAAGGATGGATTTCTATGGAGTAAGACTCAAGTATTCTCTTGAGGGAAGATTGAATTATGTTTCTTGGAATGACTGCATGGAGGAAATACTGGAAGATAATGGATTGAAGGAATTCATCAATAATTACATCCCGAAAGCACCAATAATTGATACCCAGGATCTAGAAAAATGGAAGAATAAGGTAACCAAGGCAAGGATAATCATATTGTAGGGAGTAAAAGACCACATTTTCTCTAATTTCCATGGGAAAGAGACTTCGTATGCAATGTGGAAAGCATTGGCAGATTTCTTCCAAAATAGTAGTGACCATAGGAAGCTGGCGCTGAAGGATAAACATCGAAGTATTAAGATGCAGAAGAACAAGACTATTCCAAAGTACCCGAGTAGTTTCACACAATTCCATGATTTCACACAATGCCATGATGAACTTGGTAAAGTTGGTGTTACTATTAGAGAGGATGATTTGGTAAGCTTAGCCCTTCTAGGCCTTCCCAAGAGTTGGCACAACTACCAAGATTCGATGAATGGGATGGAGAAACTACCAAATTGGGAATGCTTATGGTCCAATTTGTTATAGGAGGAAATAAGGTGGAACACTAGAAATGGGACTTCATCCAATTATGGGGATGAAGAAATTTTTTTCTTGGCTAGAAAGGCAAGGAAGGGAAAAGGGAAGAAATCCAAATCCAAAGCAGAATCTAGTCAAGGGGGAAGAAGAAAGACTTTTCTAGAAACAAGTTCTTTCGCTCTCATGAATTTGGGCACTATGACACGAAGTGTCCACACAAGAAGAAAGACAAGAAGACCTTAGGAGGAGTAGCAGGTGAAGCTTTGGCTTCATAGTTCGAGCTTGAATTTATTGTCATTACATGCGTGACCAACATAATGATGGGGATTGTTTAGTACTTGGACAACGACGTTTCATTCCATATGATGCATAATATAGAATGTTTTAATGATTTGGAGGAGAAAGATGTCCATATGTGCATATATATGGGAGATGATGGAAGGTACAATGCGATCGAGATTAGTACAATGACATTTTAGAGAGAGTTGGTCTCCCCTCTCAGACTGAAGGATGTGATGTTTGATTTGGGACTAATGAAAAATCTCATCTTTATTGTAGTTTTGAAAGCCCATGGTTATGATGTGATATTTAGCAAAGGAAGAGCATTTCTGAGACACATAGAAACGAGACAGGTGAAGTAGATCGACATTCATATGAATAACTTGCACAAGCTAGATGTGGAGGATTATGCTACATTGAGCACAAAGGTAGAGAAGGTGTAGAGCTATGATGTTAGTGAACTTTGGCATAGAAGACTTGGCCATTTACATCATAGCTCCTTGAAGATCATGCAACACATAACCACATACCTCCCCAAAACAGCATTAGAGTATAAATATACATGCAAAGGGTGTACCATGGGGAAGTGCAAAAAGACCACTTTCCATTATTTGCACAATAAAGCACATGCAGTCCTTGAAAGGATCCACTCTGATGTCTATGGATCTTTCTTAACAACCTCCACTGTAATGCATAAATATTTTTTCATTTTTATTGATGAATTCTCAAGGAAGTGCTAGATATTTTTTATGCGGAAGAAGTATGAGACATTATCCATGTTTGTAGAGTTCAAGGCACTAATTGAGAAATAAATGGGAAAGAAGGTGAAGGCTCTCAGGAGAAATAATGGAGGTGAGTACGTGTCAAATGAATTTAAAAAAAAGTGTGTAAAGGAAAGCATTTGATGAGAGTTGACAACACCCCACAACCCACAACAAAATGGGGTGGCTGAGAGGAATAACTACAACATTGTGCAAGAAACGAGGGAGATGTTGAATGATCAGGGCCTACCTCTGCATTTGTGGGCTGGGACATGCAACACAAAAATCTATTTTGGAATAGGAGTCCTCAATGGATTCTTGGCATGATTACATGAGAGGAGGCTTTGTCGGGGAGGAAGCCAGATGTGTCTCACTTTAGGATTTTTTGATCCATGTGGATATTGGTGGCCACCCGCCAAGTCCACTTGGACCCCCACCATTGTTTCTTTCACCTTTTCAGTTTCCTTAATTGTAACAGAGTTTACTATTTTTAACAGTTTTTTGGTTCCTAAACTTCTGGAGCTGTTTTGAGGCCCTAAACATCATTTTTTTGGGAAAATTGGGAGCAACATGGGTTCATGGACTGATGTTCCTCTTCCCAAAGTTGTAGTTCTTGGATAGATATTTCTAATGAGATATTGTGTGCATCAAATGGATATCGTATGCCAAAGTTACAACCCTGGGAAGTTGATGTACCAATTTACCCAAACGGGGCCCACAGTTTGGCGTTTCATCTTCTAGGGTTAGGTTTTTGGATGTTTAGCGTTTTCCATTGTTTCTCAATAATAAATAGTCCTTCGCGCCTATTGTAACATAGTTCAGAGGCATGTAGCTACCACATATCTTCTCAAAGATAAGCTACCATCGCCCTAGCTAGTTTATTTTCATTTTTGTTTGTAAGCATATTTCAGTATTTTACAGTAATGAAATGAAGTATTGTTTCTGTTACATCTCTATATGTATGGTTATATCTGTAATTTTTTGTGTTCCTGCTTAAATCTAGATCAGTGGTATCCAAGCGGTCTGCTCTTTCTTTGTCTTTCTTTGCATGTCCCCAATGAGGTCAGGATATAAGGAGTTAGGGCTTGAACTGGTCGGACCTTTGCAAGACCAGCCTCGCAAATCCTGACGACATCCCATGGTGGATGAAAAGAAAGACGAGGGGCCAAGAGATCCTATCAAAATCTTGCTCGAAGAGGCCCTCAAGTGACAAAGGAATGCGATGATGGACAAATTTTCCCAGATCCTTTAGCGGCTACCTAGAGGCAACACATCTACTTCTAGCATGTACTCTGGAAATGCCACACCCTCTAAAGTACATGCTAACTTTGACATTCCCATATTTGAGGATTAGATAGATGCAGACACCATAGATAAACTAGAAGGGTATTTTTTTGTTCATCATTTTTCCGGCCGAGAAAATATTACTTTTTCTCTTCTCAAAGCTACCCCCCACGTCAACGACTGGTGGTAAACCTATTACGAACAGAAGGATGAAAGTGCAGCCTTGATCCAGGTCCGGGTGTGAAGAAGGACCTTTCCAAGACCTTTTACTTTCATGATGTGTTAAAATTGCAATTAAAGGAACATTAATGAATACATCTGCATGCTATAAAGAAGAGTAATATAAGAATCATCAGCACATGAAAACATAAGTCGTTGATAACGGAGTTTGTCCAGGAGGGACTACGTCTCTGGGCCCTGGTGTCAAGATGGTGTAGGCCGCTGCATTATGTGTTGTCAAGAAACATGATGTACATAGAGATGATGTCTTGATCATACAAGGAAGAATGCCCTCATGCAGGAGTGGCTCTAAGAGATGTTCCACAGCTAGAAATCTCAATCAAAAGACTCCTATCAGTATGACATAAAACAAACATGGTGCGCATCCCGCCAACATGGCACAAAAGGGATGTCAAAGTAAGACACATGCATGACGACGACAAGAGTATCCCAAAAACATACAACAAGGGATCTCAAAGCATAACATAAAGAGTTATGACAGAAATTACATCACATAGAAAGATTTCGCATAACATAAAGCAAGGAATCATGACAACATGAAGTAAACAAGATCTTGCATCAATCATCAATCATGGATCTGTACAACATAATGCAAAAAGAAGAAGTACATGAACACATCATATACCTCACCACCAAGGGCCATCTGAAGCAAAGGCTATCAAAGTGTTGAAGCATCGATTTCACATCATTGATCGCAAGAAGAACACTGTTTGCACATGAAGATGGACATCTGCACTGGCACATAGAAAAATGAATGAAAGAATAAATGAGACAAAGACAAATCTGAATACACCATCAGATTTTTGGTATCGAGTTGTGCTGAAACGACTGTCCAAAATCCAAATTCTGAGAATTTGAAAATTCGGAGCTCAAAGAATCTTTTAGATTCCCTTGGGATTCCTCAAAGATTCTGTTTTAGGGATGAGGTGAAAATCCACTGCTCAGATGTCAAATCTGATTTCACCATTAGGATCCCTGTGGAAAACCATGAAAAACAAGTATAAACTTGACCATATTCTGACAAAGTGAAATTTTACCTCTGTAGGAAAATTTCATGGCTCATGGTTACGCTCCCTGTGTTTGTTGAAATCATGGTTCCGCATGCATTCTGGAAATGACTGGAAGATGCAGACCTTAGATTGGAAAATGGATAGTGCCATCATGTTCGTGGCGATGAGGTGTAAAATCCATATAAAATTTGTCAATTTCCGAGAAGTTGAAAATTTTGCCCTCCTGCAAAATTCATGGTTCCTGCATTAAAAAATTAATTTACTGTCTCGAAAAGTGTGCCCGCAACCTTTTGCCTCGAAATCCATGCAGTTCTTCTCCTCCTATGCACTGGTGAAAATGAGTGTATATATAAAATTCTTGGGTGAATAATCCAAGAAATTAGTTGGTATAATGGTAAATTTGGTGAATTGGTTGAGGATGGGTAAGGGATCAAATCTTGCCCCTATGTGTGTGAATTTTTAAAAACTGATTTAAAAAAAAAAAAAAAAAACAAAATCGACTATTCATGGGGGGCTGGGTCCGCATTGGGCGGCCCGCCCCCGTAACCACCATCGTATTATTTGTTGACTTAATGTACCGTTGATGTATTAACGGGGCATATCATTAATGACATGAGTGCATTAATGTAACACATTTTCCTTTTTTTTGTAAAATATATCCACGCTGGTTATTTGGATATTAATGGAGTATACTGGTACTAACCACCATTCATGTTCCCGTTTTGGCTTTGTAATATAACTATAAATATTAATTTTTTTTTTACTTTTGGTTATTATATGTTTTTTTTGTTTTATTGTTTGATATAATTATTTTAATAACAATAAAACAAAATTTTCTTATATAGTTATTTATTAATCGAAAATGATTTTTGTTGTCTCTTTTGTAGGTTTAAGAGGTCAATGACAGGCTTCCATGTGTCACTGGCTGATGGGCTGCCATGTGGGTCTCACTTGCTTATTGGGATACCATGTGGCACACTGTGGGCCCTACCTTTTCCCTTGCCATGTCAAACTTCGAATAGCTCTATCTTTTGCATACGAGCTCGGTTTGATGAACCATTTGCACCTCTGCGATTAGGAAAACGAGATCTATGATCTAGTCCTAGGTCAAATACATTCTGATGACTTTGATTTTTGAGCATCCATAAGCCCTCTTTGTCGTGTGTGTGTTCCCAAAGATCCACTTGGATTAATCCTCCCCACTGAGGCGCTTTTGGTCCTCCAAAAGCATGAAAAGTAATCTGTAACTTTCTTTGTACCTTGCCTGCATCACAAGTGTCATGAAAAGGTCTCGCCTCCATCTCCTTCACCTTTGTTCTTCGGAGCCTTAAGCAACGAGCTGACACCTGCTACCTCTACAACCTGTAGTACATTGTTTTGCAAATTACATGCTTTGAATGATATGACCAACTAATGACCCAAACGTCCCACACTTGCCACAAGTTTTCAACACATCTCGATGGTCAAGTTTACAATAAGATGGATGCAATACCCCAGCTAGGACAACAAGGCAAGCTCATCATGGTTGCTTCAAAAAGTGATGGGAAACACATCATCACTGCAACACATGATTTACATTCATAAGGTCAAACATGATGGTTTTGGAAACATAGCATCACTTTCAGAGTTTTAACATGCAACTCAAAATACGACTCAAAACATGACCAGACATCATTGTTGCTGACCAAGTGATGGAAGACACATCATCACTTTTACACTTCAACAAATGATTTACAAAAGAATGACCATGAAATGACAACATGTCTAAAAACCATTTTTCATTGATCAATGTGAATGGGTCACCTCCTTGTGGTGATTTTTCTTATCGAGCAACTACTCTTCCTGCTTCTCGCACCGACGCTTTGTCATTAAGGCCCTGCTCTAGATGGAGCTTCCAACAAGTGGCTCTTTGATGGCCATTTTTGTCGCAATCACTACAGTAGGTTTTCTTCCTCCATTTCTACTTAACCTGTTTCTTTTCATGCTGTTGAGAGGGTCTTTCACGCCTCATGAGTGTTGCCATTCTTTTCCAACACTTAGAAAAGGTATGGTTAGGTAAACCACAAAAAGTGCATGTTTTTCAATGCATTTGTCTTCGTTCATTATTGACAACGTGATCATAATCAAAATGAACATTCGAAGATCGAAAGTGATTATACCTTCCTTTGTTGTTTCTGATGTTATCATGGTGATGAGAGCTTATCTTAGCTCTCTCCCTGCAATGGGAACTGCCCTAGGATGATGGGGTTGTTTTCCTATCATTCTCTTTCGATTTGGAAAGAACTAATGGGGGCTTCTCATCATTTGTCTTTGGTGGTTTGCTAACTGTCTCAGCGCACTCTTTGCTAACATACCCAAGTCCTACTTGATGGGGTAATTCCTATACGTTGATGGGGTTGACAATGCCTTGGCCATTAATGCCCAAGCCTTTTCCTTCATACCCCATTCTCTTCAACAATTTGGAGCCAATTCCTGTGATGTGATTTTCAAACACAATGAAATCATCAGGAAACATACATGAAGATGGAGAACTACTTTTTACTTCACATGAGTCACACTGCAGCTTTTCCAAGGCCTCATCCTTTGCTTGCAGCTATCGTAGCAAACTTTGTTTTTCCTCTTTCTCTTCATGTAGACGCATCTTCAATTCATCATTCTCTGTTTGAAGATTATGTTTGTTTTGCTTCAATTTTTCCATGGCCTTCTTTGTGGCTTGCAACTGAAGCTGCAATCGCTCCTTTTCCTCTCTCTTTTTCTGTAGAGATTCATACACGATTTCCACTCTCTTGGAAATGTTGACCATGGTCTCGTACATTTCTCTTTGATTCTCTGTCGCTACAGGTTCCATTGTTCACACTGCAATTCACATACACATAAAGACCAATCTGATACCACTTGATCCAGGTTCGGGTGTGAAGAAGGACCTTTCCAAGACCTTTTACTTTCGTGATGTGTTAAAATTGCAATTAAAGGAACATTAATGAATACATCTACATGCTGTAAAGAAGAGTAACATAACAATCATCAACACATGAAAACATAAGCCGTTGATAATGGAGTTCGTCTAGGAGGGACTACATCTCTGAGCCTTGGTGTGAAGATGGTGTAGGCCGCTGCATTATGTGTTGTCAAGAAAGATGATGTACACAAAGATGATGTCTCAATCATACAAGGAAGAATGCCCTCATGCAAGAGTGGCTCTAATAGATGTTCCATAGCTAGAACTCTCAGTCAAAAGACTCCTATCAGTATGACATAAAACGAGCATGGTGCGCATCCTGCCAACATGGCACAAAAGGGATGTCAAAGTAAGACACATGCATGACGACAACAAGAGTATCCCAACAACATACAACAAGGGATCTCAAAGCATAACATAAAGAGTTATGACAGAAAGTACATCACATAGAAATATTCCGCATAACATAAAGCAAGGAATCATGACAACATGAAGTAAACAAGATCCTGCATCAATCATCAATCATGGATTTGTACAACATAATGCAGAAATAATAAGAACATGAACACATCATATACCTCACCACCAAGGGCCATCTGAAGCAAAGGCTATCAAAGTGATGAAGCTTGCTGAAGCATCAATTTCACATCATCGATCGCAAGAAGAAGACTGTTCGCACATGAAGATGGACATCTGCAGTGGCACTTAGAAAAGTGATTGAAAGAAGAAATGGGAGAAAGACAAATATGAATACACCATCAGATTTGTGGCGTCAAGTAGTGTTGAAACGACTGTCCAAAATATGAATTCTGAGAATTTGAAAATTCGGAGCTCAAGGAATCTTTTAGATTCCCTCGAGATTCCTCAAAGATTCTATTTTAGGGATAAGCTGAAAATCCGCTGCTCAGATGTCAAATCTGATTTCACCATTAGGATCCCTGTGGAAAACCATGAAAACAAGTATAAACCTGACCATATTCTGACAAAGTGAAATTTTACATCCGTGGGAAAATTTCATGGCTCATGGTTCCGCTCCCTGTTTTTGTTGAAATCATGGTTCCATGTGCATTCTGGAAATGATTGGAAGATGTAGACCTCAGATTGAAAAACAGATAGCACCATCATGTTTGTGGCGACGAGAGGTGTAAAATCCATATAAAATTTGTCAATTCCTGAGAAATTGAAAATTTTGCCCTCCTGCAAAATTCATGGTTCTTGCGTTAAAAAAATAATTTACTATCTCGAAAGGCGTGCTCCACAGCCTTCTGCCTCAAAATCCGTGCAGTCCTTCTCCTCCTATGCAATGGTGAAAATGAGTGTATATATAAAATTATTGGGTGAATAATCCAAGAAATTAATTGGTGTAATGGTAAAAATCGATTTTTTTTTGTCTTTTTAAAATAACCTAAAATCGACTATTCATGGGTGGCTGGGTCCACATTGGGCGGCCCACCCCCGTAACCACCACCATATTATTTGTTGACTTAATGTACCGTTGATGTATTAATGGGGCATATCATTAATGACATGAGCACATTTATATAACACATTTTCCTTTTTTTTTTGTCTTTTTAAAAAAACACAAAATCGACTATTCATGGGGGGCCAGGTCCGCATTGGGCGGCCCGCCCCCATAACCACCACCATATTATTTGTTGACTTAATGTACCATTGATGTATTAATGGGGTATATCATTAATGACATGAGCGCATTAAGGTAACACATTTTCCTTTTTTTTGTAAAATATATCCACGTTGGTTATTTGGATATTAATGGAGTATAGTGGTAATAACCACCATTCATGTTGCCCGTTTTGACTTTCTAATATAAGCATATATATATATATATATATATATATATATTTTACTTTTGGTTATTATATGTCTTTTTTTGTTTTTTTGTTTGATATAGTTATTTTAACAACTATAAAACAAAATTTTGTTATATAGTTATTTAATAACCAAAAATGATTCTTGTTGTCTCTTGTGTAGGTTTAAGAGGTCAATGACGAGCTTCCATGTGTCACCAGCTGATGGGCTACCATGTGGGTCTCACTGGTTTACTGGGATGCCATGTGGCACACTGTGGGCCCTACTTTTTCCCTTGACATGTCAAACTTTGAATAGCTCTATCTTTTACATATGAGCTCGGTTTGACGAACCGTTTGCAGCTCCGCAATCAGGACAACAAGATCTATGATCTAGTCCAAGTTCAAATACATTTTTATGGCTTTGATTTTCAAACATCCATAAGCCCTCTTTGTCCTATGTGTGTTCCCAAGGATCCACTTGGATCAAGCCTCATTGCTTTTAGCCGCACCCACTTGGAATTCATTCTATATTACCATCAAGGAGCAGTACTACCCTGTCAGAAGCTACGAGGATCAATACATAAAGTGGACCACGCTGTGGCAGGGAAGGGACTAAGACGTGTCAAAGTTTATCAATATTTTCCATACCCTTCACACAAAGTTGGGTATCAAGAATTCAAAGCAGCATTTGGAACTCAAATACTACGGTTGCCTACATAGGTACATCCAAGAAGAAATAGAATTCCTAAACATCTCCTCACTCGGCACAACATATTGATATGTTGTCAAGATCGAGCTGAGACTTTGGATCTACAAATCCAAAGCAAGGGAAAGGTGCTCCCAAACCACAGAACAAAGGACAAAGCCAAGGTCGGGTGGCCCAAGAAAACCCGCCAAAGCTGCAAGAAAAGAATAGTGCTGTGAAGCCAAAAAAGGACACAGGAAAGTGGTGTGAGTTCCATAAGAGCTCCACTCACAACACAAGTGAGTGTCAGGCCAAGCAGTCACCAGTGGCCGAGCTAAAGGTTTAAGAATTAGATGGATGTTTTGACGCTGAGTCAGAACCTGACAAGGGGAATGACAAAGGGAATTAGATTATCGATGTGGAGCTTGACACCACCATTGCCACCAAGAATATCCAGAAGGAGGAACTTGAATATCCAAAAGAGGATGACCGTCTCTTCCACTCCCAGATGTGGGTAAAGGGCTCCCCGCTATAGTTCATTGTCGACAATGGGAGCCAAAAGAACCTCATTTCGACAGAGGTCTTGAATTGGTTAGGCTTACCGACCATAACACATCCATAACTGTACACCATCGGGTGGCTTCACCAAGAACGGGATCTTTGCATGAGCCAGCAGTGTCACCTTCCATACAACATCAAGCCCTTTACGGATGAGGTATTTTGGGATGTTGCTCCCCTTGATGTTTGTGATGTATTATTAGGACAACCATACTTGTGGAAGCGACATGTTGTGTATGAATCAAGGCCCCATGCTGTTATTGTTACTTTGGGAAATAAGTTGTACATGATAACAGAGGTAGCCCTGCTTATCACCATCTATTTTCTTACTGCAAAACAATGTAGTAAGCTCATTTCCAAAACCAGGAAATTTGTTTTTTTGATGATACGCCCTCAAGGAATGAAGAAGACAGCGGCCACAACCTCTAGACAGGGCCCCTCCACACGAAAAATACAGATGGATAAGGTCATGGAGGAGTACGAGGACATCTTCACCTCCTTCGCAGGGGTTCCTCTGCACTATCAAGTCAAGCACTCTATCGCTCTGACCCCAGGTGTGCCACTACCCAATGGAACAAACTATCGACACTCCATTCTGGAGAATGATGAAATCAAGAGGAAAATTCAGGAGCTGCTATAGAAAGGTCACATCTGTTCGAGTTCATCGCCCTGTGGGAGACCGATCGTGTTGTTACAGAAGAAGGATAGGACTTGGAGACTCTGTATTGACTAAAGGGCGTTGAACAAGATCACTGTTCATAATAGGTACCTGATCCCAAGGATTGATGACCTCCAAGACCAACTGAAGGGGGAAAAATATTTCAGAAAGATCAATTTGAAGCTAGGATATCACTAGGTACCAATCGAACCCTCTGATGTGTGGAAGACTGCCTTCAAAGCCAAGGAGGGCCTTTTCGGATGGTTGGTTATGCCTTTTGGATTGATGAATGATCTTGAAACTTTCATGAGGCTAATGGATGACATCTTGCGGCCATTCACCAACTCATTTTGTAGTGGTATACTTGGATGACATCCTGATCTTCAACCAGAGTTGGGAAGAACACCTCTAGCACATTCGACAAGTTCTCCAAACAGTGCGGAACCACAAGTTATGTGCTAATTTAGAGAAATGCTCTTTTGGCATGACCCAAGTTCAGTATCTGGGATACATTATTGATGAACGGGGGGTGCATGTGGATCCAGCCAAGATCCATGTCATTCAGGATTGGCCATCTCCAACCACTTTGACAAAGCTCCACAACTTTCTAGGTCTTGCCAACTTCTACCTCAAGTTCATGTTGGGATTTTCTCATATGACTTGGCCCTTGAGTTAAGTCACCAAGGGAGGAGTGAAAGAAAAATTATTTTGGTATGAATCTCAATAGAAGGAATTTATAGAGTTGAAATATCGCCTCTGATCGGCACTAGTGCTCACATTACCAGAATTACAACAACCATTTGAGGTCGAGACAAATGTCTCTGACTATGCTATTGGGGCAGTCCTTACTCAACATGAGCATCCAGTGGCATATCATAGTGAGACACTTTCAGAAACAGTTCAGAAGTATCCAACTTAAGACAAAGAGATGTATTCCATTGTTCAGGCCCGCCGACAATGGAAGCATTACATTTTGGGAAGGAAACAGTCATCCACACATACCATTGACCCCTGCAGTTCATACAGACCCAAGGGAAATTGCAGAATGATCGCCATCAGAAGTGGTCGACATACCTGCAAAAGTTCCATTTGAATGTCAACTATAAGAAGGGAAACACCAATAATGTTGCAGATTACCTCAGCCGGCCACCGATCATGGCATTAACCACTGTGCTCAACTCTTGTGGGCACGAGACTTTTGATTGGCCACTTCTCTACCAAAGTGACCCAAAATTTGGCAACACATACCATACACTATTGGAGGGTTAGCATGTTCCATATTTTCACCTCTAGGATTCCCTATTATGCCACCTGGGTCACCTTTGTGTTCCTTCAAGCAAGCGTGCCAAGATGATTTAGGAAGCACACTACAGTTGGGCTGTTGGGAATTTCGGGGTCGAGAAAATAGTGGTAGTACAACATAAGTATTTCTATTGGCCGAATCTTTGACAGGATGTCGAGAAGTACATCAGATCATGCATTTACTGTGTCGTTGCTAAATCAACCATCAAGAAGCAAGGCCTCTATACCTCGCTGCCTACCCTTAGTCGACCTTGGGAATCCATTTCTATGGATTACATGTCGGGCCTTCTTTCTACTAAGCATGGAAAAGACTATGTTTTTGTGGTCATCAACAGGTTCTCGAAGATGGCCATTATGGCGGCCTGCAAGAAGAATATCACAACAGAAGCCATTGCTAAACTCTTCTTTGAATGAGTTTGGGTACACTTTTGGATCCCACAGTCTATCATCTTAGATTAGGAAAGCAGGTTCCTTAGTGCATTTTGGTCTAGTCTTTGGTCGATGTTGGACACCAAACTCACTAAGTCCACAGCCTTCCATCCTCAAATTGATGGCCAGATAGAGGTTGCCAATAGGATGATCGTACACTTTCTGTGCATGTACAACTCAAAGCATCCACGCACATGGGATGAGAGCCTCCCCTATGTTCAACACCACTACAACCAGGCTCTCCACAGCTTGACTGGCCACAACCCTTTTTAGGTGGGCTTGGGATTCCAACCACTATGTCCCATTGATGTGGCCATGCCATTTGCAACTACTCACGTAGATTCGGCTCATGTCTAGTCTGAAACAGATAAGGAAAACAACTTCATTGAGCACATCCAACATATTCGCCAGCAAGTCCATGACATTCTAGAGAAATCAAATGCCAAGTACAAGCAGCGACATGATCAACATCGGGTGCCACACAAGTTTCAAGTGAGCGACAATGTCTGGTTGCATTTGAAAAAGGAATGCCTTAGCAGAGCCTATTGGAAACTCAGACTACTCCGATATGGTCCTTACACCATTAACAGGGCTATGGGAGACAATGCATTTGAGCTCAACATTCCCCCATTCCTTGGCATGCACCCAGTGTTCAATGTGGACCGCCTTTGGCCATACTTTCCACCATTACTAGACACATCCGACATTGCAGAATAGCTCACACCCACATAGTTAAATCCAGATTGCATCAAACAAGCTGCAACTGATCAGATCATGGACACATAGATCAAGCACACTCACCAGCAGAATATCCAACTGTATCGAGTTATCAAAGTAGGTCAACTCCTTCACTAGGGCAAGTGGCTCACCAGGGACCAAGTTCAGCAGAAGTTTCCTCATCTCATGGAGGAACTCAACGTAGTGGGGACCATTGCTTCCTAAGGGGTGAGGAATGATCCAATCGGATATTGGTGGCCACCCATCAAGTCCACTTCGACCGCCACCATTGTTTCTTTCAACTTTTCAGTTTCCTTAATTGTATCATAGTTTACAATTTTTAGCAGTTTCTCGGGTCCTAAACTTCCGGAGCCGTGAGGCCCTAAACAAATTTTTCTGGGAAAACTAGGAGCAACATGGCTCCATGGATCGATGTTGCTCTACTCGAAGTTGTAGTTCTTGGATAGATCTTTCTAACAAGATATTGTTAACGTCAAACGGAGATCGTATGCCAAAGTTACGACCCCGGGAAGTTGATGCACCAATTTACCCAAACGGGGTCCACAGTTTGGCATTTCATCTTCTAGGGTTAGGTTTTTGGATGTTTAGGGTTTTCCATTTTTTCTCAACAATAAATAGGCATTCGAGCTTCATTGTACCACAGTTTAGAGGCATGTAGCTGCAACATCTCTTCTTAGAGATAAGCTACCATCGCTCTAGCTAGTTTATTTCGATTTCTATTTGTAAGCATATTTCAGTATTTTATAGTAATGAAATGAAGTATTGTTTCTATTGTATCTCTATATGTATGGTTATATCTGTAATTTGTTGCGTTCCTATTTAAATCTGGCTCATTTTTGGAGCCTATGTTTACTGCCATGTCTCCAAAGAATTAAGGAAGAATCTAGAGCCAAAAATAGAATTGGGGGTATTTTTGGGTTACACAGAAACTCCCCACAACTACCATGTGTACTTGCCATCCCTCATAATGACAGTTGTGTGAAGGGATGTAGAATTTAATGAAGGCAAAGCCATGCATTTTTCTTTTCTCTCTAAAGGAGGAACCTCAAGAAGTTTGGGAGTAGCCACAAATTGAGGACCAGAGAGTGGAGATATCCACTCAAGTAGAACCATCTAGAGAAGGCAGGAAAAGTACCATCGATGGTGAGAGACTTATGCAAGATGCGAGAGATAATGTGGGTGCTCCTCCAAATCACCGCAGGAAGAGAAGGTCACCAGATTGATACACTAGATACATGGCTCTACTAATTGAGCTTGTGTTATGAAACCAGCTCAAGAAAAGATAGAAAAGATAGATCAACGCCTTATAATTCAGCCTCTTCGAGGGGGAAACCTCCTTTACATTACATAAATGAACAATTCTTGGATGATACCAATGAAAAGACCTCCTTTCTATATATAGGAGTCTAAGGGCTCATAACATAATCAGAGCCGACATAACAATAATAATGTAAGGGCACAATAATAACAATAGTGGGCTTCTATGGGGCACAATAGTAACAATATGGGCACTACATGGGTACATAAATATAATAAGTGGTTTGTACTAATAACAATAAGGGGTTACACTAGTAGTATAGGGGCCTAACATGCCCCTCTCCTTCAAAAAGTGTTGTCCTCAACGCTTGAGTAGTTCTTGATGTTTCTGTATAAAATTCTTGTCCTCCCGTGTGGAATCTTCAGTGGGGAAGTTCTTCCACTTGATGA
>APFE030509309.1:0-20330 GCA_000404065.3 Pinus taeda | reverse complement strand
AAGGTATAGCGAAAATGCCACGATGAACTATTTGGAGCAGCAAAACCCTAGAATCCAAAGCTCTCATACCAAATGTTATGAAACCAGCTCAATAAAATATAGAAAAGATAGATCAACACCTTAGAATTCAGCCCCTTCGAGGGGACAACCTCCTTTACATTACATAAATGAACAATTCTTGGATGATACAAATGAAAAGACCTCCTTTCTATATATAGGAGTCTAAGGGGTCATAACATAATCAGAGCCGGCATAACAATATAATGTAAGCGCACAATAATAATAATAGTGGGCTTCTATGGGGCACAATAGTAACAATATGGGCACTACATGGGTACATTAATATAATAAGTGGGTTGTACTAATAACAATAAGGGGTTACACTAGTAGTATAGGGGCCTAACAATATTTATCGCAAAGATCAAGAACTTAGCCAAAGTATGAAGATGTCTCATTTTCTTACCAAGATTTCTCCTTTTATTAAGTTAAAAAAGAATTTCACATATTAATATTTTTTGAAATGGAGACATTCATTGGGTTTACGTAATGAAGGTGATGTAAAGCATTGATGAGGAATATTTCATTTTGGGTTTTGATTTTAGCGATTAATAATAATTAAAAGATAGAAAATAGATATTAATATTCTCCATTTTTACTCTTAAATATCAAACTTCTTCGCATCTTGTTCTTTAGATTGGTAGAGAGTTCCATCTTTTGGATATTGAGATATAGATGTTGGAAAAGTTTAATTTGAGTGTTTTTGCAATGTGACTCTGCAACTTTACAATATGATTTAACAACTTCCATTTTTTATAAGAATGGGACTAAGGTAAGTTAAAACATTAAAAATATATGAACTGGGTAGAAGTTCTAGATCAATTTGGGAAATTGTTTCCAATGCTTGGCATTCCATTTAAACTAATTACATCAATGAGCATAACTCTCTTAAGTTTCTTACGCAAATCCATGAGAGCATATTTAATATCCAATGCTACAAAATTTATGTTAATAAAAAACTTAAATATTCCATTCAAAAAAACCATAAAAACTATTAAATTTATCAATACAACAATTTATAAAATGTTATTAGTTAAAATCCAAATCATTATAGTCAAAGGATCTTAGCTCAAGTGGTTTGGTGAACAATTCTCCAAAGACATGTTATAACTAGCTTATTTGTGATATTTATGAAATAGTTGTATCATGTTTAATAGTGGAAACCGACATGAATTTTGGTGAAATTCTCATTCCGATTAAAAAAATATAAATCACTATAAAAATGACATTGACAGAAAAGTGACATAAAATTGAGATATTTAGAGATGAATTATGAAATGTTGGCACTTTAATTTTAATTTATATCTTGAGAATCTAAAACACGTTTTGTTAGATCTATGGGCGTTAGTCACAAATAATTGTGTGCCAACCAACTTTTCAATGATAAAGGAGACATTTTTAGAGAGCTTTTTGGCCCCCACCTCTTTTTGCAAGGATGGGAGCAATATCATAAGTTGAGATCCAATTGGAGAAATCAATGGTGCCATGTCCACCAGGATGTGAGTGGTGTCTCTATTGTGTTGAAACAAAATAGTTTGAAAGAAAGATGAAGGTTCTAACTAGGGCATTGTCATAGATGCAAGGCAAGTGATTGAAAAGAAATTGGCAATTAAAATTATTTTAGTTTCACTCAAATATGTAAAAGTTACTATTTTAATTATTTTAAAGGTATTTATGTTTATATTGTAAAAACAATTAAATTTTTAAATTATTTAAATATAACATTATTCTATATAAAATACTTATTTATAATACTTAACATGGGCATATTTATAAGAAATAATCATAAAACATAATCTTGAAAGTCTAAAATTACTCAAAATCCAAATGAGAAAGTCAGAAATCTAAAGTTAGTATGACAAAATTGGAAATTTAAAGTTATTGAAGAGAATATAATAAAAGATTGAATAACCACTAGTATGAAATAACTATAATAATAAAATGTAGCCATCATTAGGGCAAAGATAATTTAAAAGATTGAATACCTACTCGTATGAAATAACAGTATGACCAATGCCTCGGACAAAAATATGGGTTAGGATAGATTTCTATATGATTTTAATGTTGGTCGTTACATCAAATAATATTATTATTATTATTTAATTTTAAAGTCAATATTAAGTCATATTTAGCGTTAAGTCATATTTGATTACTAAATTTATGAAGGCATAAATAACTATAATAATATAGCTATCATTAGGACAAAGAAAATTTAAAAGATTGAATACCTAGTTGTATGAAACAATAGTATGACCAAATAATAATAATAATAATAATATTATTATTATTATTTTAAGGTCAACTTTAAGTCATATTCAACATTAAGTCATATTTGATTCCTAAATTTATGAAGCCATATATATTTTTATTTTTTAGTTTCGAATCTCTAACTTTTTAGAAGGAAACACATACTCTTAATCATTAGGCCTGCTCAAGCTGTATTGACCATTATTATTATTATTATTATTATTATTATTTAATTTTGATTGCTAAATCTATTAAGGCATATATACTTTACTTTTCTAGTTCTGAACCTATGACCTCTTAGAAGGAAACACATACTCTAAATCACCATTATTATTATTGTTATTATTATTTAATTTTGATTGCTAAATCTATTAAGGCATATATACTTTACTTTTCTAGTTTTGAACCTGTGACCTCTTAGAAGGAAACACATACTATTAATTGAAGTGTTTAATCCCACTCATAGTCATCAACCAAAAGCATACATAGAGGTCAATATCTCTTGAAGAGCCAAAATTCTTATTGCTTAGTTAAGGATTAATTATCATCAACTCCGTTGTGAAACAGGACGGTGGAAAAGGCCAAAGAAGAGTGGGAGGAAAGAGTATGCATTTTTTGTTCTTCCCAAAATGTGGAAACAGAAAAACATTTCATTTTAGAATGTGAGGCCTTCAAAGACAACATGGAAAGTTATGCAAATATGTTAGCTCTTGGGATAATCTATTTAGCCAGGGTTTGTCAAGAAGCTAGGAGCATTTATTGCGAAGCTTCACAGAAAAAGGGTTGAATATATCAAGTAGATGAAGAAGCAATCTATCCCATAAGTTATCTTTAGCTTCGTAGACTAATAATTTCTTTCTTTCTTTCTTTCTTAGGCCTAGAAAGAAACACACTCTTAACTGTTAAACCAACTCAAACTCTATTGACCATTAATATTGAAATATGTTAACTAAACCCCATCCATACTATAATCAAAACTTAATCTAACATCTAAAAATATACTTTATAAATTTATTTTATAAATGAAAAGTAATTATAATTTTTAAATTATATTAATAAATATAATTATATATAATAAAGGTGTTTAAATAATCATTTTTATTTTTAACAATTTCTTATTCATAGCACTATGTTTTTTTTTTTTTCATTTTTCATTTATGTTTTTAATGCTTTCATTGTGGGCCGCATTTGCTCCCAAGCTTTCCCGTCTGTAAATGAATCCAGTGCATCTCAGAAAACGCCACACCATGAATTTGAGATCGGCTCGACAACCACGTCGGGGACGGCTCCCTGTTGCTGCCGGCGCATTGCGCAGAATCATTCCCACAACCCTCAAAAGTTGTGGCCATGGCGGAGAGCCCCTGGACGCGAGGAAAATCCATTGCCTTCGTTGGAGCTGCAACACCAGCCGGGTCTACTGATCAGCCCCGCGGGCCGTCTCTCTTAGTCCCACGACTACGCGCTTAATGGCGCCCATGAGCGTCAAGTCCAGAAACTCTCGGTCGCTAATAATTGTGGCCGCTGCGTCGGTCAGATTCGTCGAATTCAAGGAAGCTCGAACTGTTAATTATAAGTGAGTTTTTTTGGGTAATAAGCTCTGTGAGGATAAGTTATCTGGCAGATATCGGCAGATAAGAATTTTTCAAGAACTTATCCACTGATAAGTTCTTGGGATAATTTATTGCTTGATAATTTATACTATGATATCTTATTAGTTGATAAGTTATCTCTGATAAATTATATTGAGATTAGTTCTATATAATAACTTATTAGTGGATAAGTTATAAGAAATAAGTTATCAATTGATAAGTCCGTTTATATAATTTATCAGAGATACCTTATTCAAAGAGTACTTATCAATTTTTAGCTTATTAGAAGATAACCTATAAGAAGCAACTTATCAACGGATAACTTATTAGTAAACAATCTATCGACAGATAACTTATGACATAATACTTATAAACTGATAACCTATCAGACCAACTTATCGATGATAGTTTCCGATAAAACTTATCAGACTAACTTATCGATAATAATTTATTCATATAACTTATCCAAGATAATTTATCAATATCACTTATCAACTGATAAGTCTTATGGATAATTTACCAGAAGGACTTATTAGATAATAATTTATTAGATATAATTTATTAACTGATAAGTTCGTATGATAACTTAGCAGATAACTTATTAACCAAGGTTATCCTACGATAACCTATCTATCTATAAGTTATCATTAGATAAGTCGTTTGCAAGTAAGTTATCATTAGATAAGTTCTCTCCTGATAACTTATCTGCGGATAGCTTATTTGCATTCATTGATCGATGGTGAAGATTGTGGTGTTGGCAAATTCGTTTTAGCAGAGGCAATGGGAGCGGATCACACTCAACGGGAATTCTGAACAATTTTCTTCATGGGAACTGTTTTAATATTCTTCTTATTCATCAATGTCACTGAGATTTTAACATTGTAATGGGGCAGGCGCCATTAGAACACATAATGAGCACCATTACTACCCAGGGATTCAACTGTATGTGGTCCGCGTTCATAGTCACTAACCCCACTAATCAAAACCCCTGAATTCGTTGAATCTGAGATTATCGCTGATATATCGCTTATTCACATGCACTCATCAATGGTGAATATTGTGGTGTTGGCGAATTCGTTTCAGCAGAGGTAACGGGAGGTGGAACGCACTCAGCAGAAATTCTGGACAATTTCCGCATAATCATCTTGCGTTATCGCTTCGTCATATTCATTGTGGGGGAATTTCAGTGTAGGCTTCGCTCTGGGTTGAAGGATTTCTCTGTTCCAAAGGGGTTAGCTGCCATTTCACCAAGGGATTTCAGAAATTGTGCAGGGAATTTCACTGTAGACTTCGCTCTGGGTCGAAGGATTTCTTTGTTCCAAAGGGGATTTCTTGTGCCATTTCACCAAGAGCTTTCAAAAATTGAGCGATACCACCACCATGACTCATGCAATGATTGGAGCGCAAACCCAATACATAACCCCCACATCTTAGACGCGTTACCTGGAAATTTAAGATTAAACTTTCACTTAAAGAATTCCTTACATTGATTTCACCTACAATCCCTAGAGATCTTTTTGATCCAATTTAAGATTAAACATTCACTTAAACACTTTTCATTGATCCCACCTACAATCCCTATTTTATCCAATTTAAAATTAAACCTCCACTTTTTAATGGAGATTTTTGGTCCCACTAAAACTTTTTTCTAAAAAGGATGAGAAATTTTTCCCTGTGCCTCCTTTGATAAATAGGATTTCTTCTTTGTTAGAACTTCATCATCTAATAATTCAACAAATCTTGTTATTGCCTAAGATTTTCATATAGCTTCCTTTGCAATATAATTTCATGATCAAACGCAATCTACACAATGATAAGCCCATATTATAGCCACCATTGGTGTTTCCACACTCAAGTATCCCTTAACTATGTATTCTAGCCACCATTGGCGTTGTCCCAATCAAGTATCCTTTAACTATGTATTCTAGCCATCATTGGTGTTGCCCCATTCAAGTATCCCTTAACTATGTAATCTAGCCACCATTGGTGTTGCCCCACTCAAGTATCCCTTTTGGGATTACCCCACTCAAGTATCCCTTAACTCCATGTTCTAGCCACCATTGACGTTGCCCCACTCAAGTGTCCCTTTTGGGATAGGAGGTTGTGAATCCTTATAAGCTAAGAAGGGGAATCTCTCCAATTTAGCTTGATGAGGACATAGATAATTGGACATCGCTTACCATCAACATAAAATAGAAGTTCAAGTTTGCAAATAATAGGTCAAAATTACAATTAAGGACAAGCATAAATGACATTAACTCTAGATAGAAAAGCTCATGACATTAACTCTAGGTAGAAAAGCTCATTATATGTTTATTCTCGGAAAATGAAAGCTTAAATGACATTAACCTCAAATAGGTGAGCTTATTATATGTTTATTCTCAGAAAATGAAAAAAAAATATTACTCAATAAACCATGAATTATAAATTATGTTCAAATGTCCCATGAAACTTAACCATTAATTCAACATACATAATGGGATGTTAATGGAACATGTGTCTGGTGGCTAAAAAACTCTTTGAGAATAGATCTTCAATGTCTGGTGGAAATTCAACTCTTTGAGAATAGGTATCTAATTATGTTTACAGTGACAATGATAGATTATTCATTTACCATCTTCAAAAACTACCCAGTTAGGAGAGGTCACGTATACCAATAGAGCTAGTGTACCTCTATTAAGGTAGAGCAATTGTAACATTAAATATTGAACTGGGCATTTTATCTGAACCACATGAAACATTGATTCAACATGCATTTTTAGAATTTTTAGAATGTGAAATTACATCAAGAAACAAGAGACAATGTTCATTATGATGATCAAAATTGTTTTCTAAAATATATAAAGCAAGGAAAACATTGATTCAACATGCATTTAATTTTTAGAATGTGAAATTACATCCTAGAGACAATGTTCATTATGATGATCAAAATTGTTTTCTAAAATGTATACACACCACTATATCTCTAATATCAGATATTAATGATGTATGTAAATACAATAGTGATCAACAAAAGGTTTAATATTTCTAAGCACTCCAAAATTCATGTGCATGTCCATGTCATGTAAATAACAATCAACAAAGGCTTAATAGACATTAAAAGCAAAACACTCATTATCAAAGGCTTAATAGACACCAATATCAAAACACACATTATCAAAACAAGGATTGTAACTACAAAGTAAACACTTATTATTTGTGTGCTTCATCACAAATTGTAACAGAAAAATAGTAAATATCAAAACATTTTTTAAACAGTGATGTAACAAGGGTTAATAGTAACCACAAAGTAGTGATGTAATAACAAATAAATAGTGATCAATATTTCGACAATATCACAAGTTTATTATTATTATTATCATTGACCAAGGGTAAATAGTAACAATAATAGCCAAATAGTGAATATCAACACAGCCAAATAGTGAATATCAACACACTTTTTAAATAGTGAATATCAACACACTTTTTAAGTAGGAGCAATGACGTAACAAGGTCAATAGTAACCACAAAGTAGTGATGTGATAACAATTAATAGTGATCAATATTTCAACAATATCACTAAGTTTTTTATTATTATTATCATTGACTAAGGGTAAATAGTAACAACCATAAATATTTCAACAATATCACAAGTTTATTATTATTATTATTATTATCATTGACCACTACACTATATTTATTAGTTCAATGGACTCTCCCTCTTCCCTCATGATTAGTTCATTCATTACACAAAGGAATCCCATGGACAAAAACAAAATATCACGTAAATCCTAACATATTGTACCCTCAATCCTAGCAACGGTCTTTATACTATTCTCTCTTAGATTAGAGGGGAGTGCATAAAAAGGTAAACAGTAACAATGGTAATGAGGTAACATCAGAAAATAATGATCAATATTTCAACAATATCACAATTTTATTATTATTATTGACGAATTGTAAGGAAATAGTACTGATTTAAGTCTGCTCGACGAACTGTCCATTGTGCTAATAATAATGCCATCCAATATGTCAAAGTATTTTCTAAATCATGAAATCCAGTGATGTGAAATTCAACTCTACAATGATCATAAACACAATTAAAAAATACCAACATGTCTACAATGCTCATAAACACAATGGAAAAACCAACATTCAAAATGCATCTACGATCATATATTCAAAAGAAACATTATAACCAACAGTCTACAATGCTCAAAAATACCATGAAGAAGCCAACTTTCACAGTGAATTTGCCTTCATATATTCAAAGTGAATTACAACCAACTGCATCTGCAATCATATATTCAAAGTAAACATTATAACCAACAGTCTACAATGCTCAAAAATACCATAAAAAAGCCAACTTTCACGGTGAATTTGCCGTCATATATTCAAAGTGAATTACAAACAATAGGGGCAGTGAATTATAACAAACAATCTACAGTACTCAAAAACACCATGAAAAAGTTTACAATGCTCAAAAATACCAAGAAGAAGCCAACCTTCAAGATGCATTTGCCATTCAAAGTGAATTACAACCAACAAGGGCAGTGAATTATAACCAACAATCTACAATACTCAAAAATACCATGAAGAAGTCTACAATGCTCAAAAATACCATGAAGAAGCCAACCTTCAAGATGCATTTTCCTGTCATATATTCAAAGTGAAGTATTATAGTACTGAATTATGTCATGTTAGGATGCTCGACCAACTGTCCATAGTGCTAATAATAATGCCATCCAATATGTCAAAGTATTTTCTAAATCATGAAATCCAGTGATGTGAAATTCAACTCTCTACAATACTCATAAACACCATAAAAAAAAAACCATGTCTACAATGCTCATAAACACGATGAAAAAACCAACATTCAAAATGCATCTGCAATTATATATTCAAATAAACATTATAACCAACAATCTCCAATGCTCAAAAATACCATGAAGAAGCCAACCTTCATGGTGAATTTTCCATTCAAAGTGAATTACAACCAACAAGGGCAGTAGATTATAACTAGCACGGTAAATTATAATTAGCAGTCTACAATATTCAAAAATACCATGAAGAAGCCAACTTTCAAGATGCATTTGTCGTCATATATTCAAAATGAAGTATTGTAATACTAAATTATGTCATGTTAGGTTGCTCGACCAACTGCCCATAATGCTAATAATAATATCATCCAATATGTCAAAGTATTTTCAATGATGTGAAATTCAACTCTCTAAGTATTTTCAATGATGTGAAATTCAACTCTCTACAATGCTTATAAACATCATAAAAAAACCAGCATCTCTACAACTCTTTACAATGCTCATAAACATTATAAAAAAACCAGCATGTCTACCATGCTCATAAATACTAAAAAAAACCAACATTCAAAATGCATCTGCAATCATATATTCAAAGTAAACATTGTAACCAACAGTCTACCATGCTCAAAAATACCATGAAGAAGCAAACCTTCACGGTGAATCTGCAATCATAAATTCAAAGTAAACATTATAACCAACAGTCTACAATGCTCAAAAATACCATGAAGAAACCAACCTTCACAGTGAATTACAACCCACAATGAAAAAACCAACATTCAAAATGCATCTGCAATCATATATTCAAAGTAAACATTATAACCAACAGTCTACAATGCTCAAAAATACCATGAAGAAGCCAACCTTCACGGTGAATTTTCCGTCATATATTCAAAGTGAATTACAACCAACAAGGACAGTAAATTCAAAGTGAATTACAACCAATCAGGACAATAAATTATAACCAACAGAGTACAATACTCATGTTATAAATTATAACTAACAATCTACAATACTCAAAAACTCATGTTATAAATTATAATTTATAACCAATAGTCTACAATACTCAAAAATAGTAGACTACTCAAAAATACCATAAAGAAGTCTACAATGCTCAAAAATACCATGAAGAAGCCAACCTTCAAGATGTGTTTGCCATCATATATTCAAAGTGAAGTATTAGAGTACTGAATTATGTCATGTCATATATTCAAAGTGAAGTATTATAGTACTGATTTAAAGTATCAAAGTGAAGTATTATAGTACTGAATTATGTCATGTCATATATTCAAAGTGAAGTATTATAGCACTGAACTATGTCATGTTAGGTTGCTCGACCAACTGTCCATAGTGCTAATAATAATGCCATCCTATTGCCATCCAAATACACTATTTTCTATAGTGCTAATAATAATGCCATCCTATTGCCATCCAATATAGTATTTTCTAAATCCAGTGATGTGAAATTCAACTCTCTACAATGCTCATAAACACCATTAAAAAAACCAGCATTCAAAAAATCATATAATCATATATTCAAAGTAACATCTACAATCATATATTCAAAGTAAACAATATAACCAACAGTCTACGATGCTCAAAAATATCATGAAGAAGCCAACCCGTGAATTTGCCGTCATTATATTGAAAGTGAATTACAACCAACAAGGGCAGTAAATTATAACCAACATGTGAAATTCAACTCTCTACAATGCTCATAAACACCAGTAAAAAAAACCAGCATTCAAAAAATCATATAATCATATATTCAAAGTAACATCTGCAATGCTCATAAACACCAGTAAAAAAAACCAGCATTCAAAAAATCATATAATCATATATTCAAAGTAACATCTGCAATCATATATTCAAAGTAAACATTATAACCAACAGTCTACGATGCTCAAAAATATCATGAAGAAGCCAACCCGTGAATTTGCCGTCATATATTGAAAGTGAATTACAACCAACAAGGGCAGTAAATTATAACCAACAGTGAATTTGCCGTCATATATTGAAAGTGAATTACAACCAACAAGGGTAGTAAATTATAACCAACAGTCTACAGTACTCAAAAATACCATGAAAAAGTCTACAATGCTCAAAAATACCATGAAGAAGCCAACCTTCAAGATGCATTTGCCGTCATATATTCAAAGTGAAGTATTATAACCAACCAGAGCAGTGATCGTATACTATATTCAAAGTGAAGTATTATAACCAACCAGAGCAGTGATCGTATAACTATATTCATAGCATGATACGAGTGTTCTCAAAGTAGATCCATATGAACTATGCTAACAAACAGTTGTTTGATCCACAAGGAAGTATAACAGTACTCAAAGCACATATACCACGTATTTAGAGTAGGTTATCACTATCTACGAATCAGAGATGAGTGCAGCAACGAATGAAATTGAGACAGCAAACTGTTGCAGAAGTGTGACTGCAAGTGAAGCATACAAATAGTTGAATGTTTAACTGGCCATGTATTAAGAGCACTGCCAAAGAGATCATAACTAAGCAGTAACCGAGAGCTGAAGAACCTCAGAACAGTCATGAATCCTGACACAGCCAACAGGCAGTTCAGAATATTGGCTGAGAATGATCAATACTTTACGACCCATAAAGGCAACTCCAAGTTGTCATATCCAACGACCTTCTCACCGAAGCAGTTGCTCTGCAATATCACCCAAGAGCCAACTCCAGAGAACAGGAAGCCACGATACAAATGCTAAAAATACTCGAATATCTTCATCCTGCTTTGCAGAATAAGAAAGCTGGCTATAAAACAATTGTTAACGACTACTCCAATATCTTCATCCTCCTTGGCAGAATAACGCTGGCCATAAAAGACTTGAGATCAAGTCTTGGAAAATAGTACTGAGACTACTCCAATATCTTCATCCTCCTCGGCAGAATAACGCTGGCCATAAAAGACATTTGAGATCAAGTCTTGGAAAATAGTACTGAGATAAACACTAACATGACATGCTCTGGATTTGCAGTGGAATCTTCAACTGACCTTCGCCTATTTTTAAATCGATAATCACCATGCCTCTTCTGTCATAGTTCAAATCCCATCTTAACTATTGGATGAAAGGCTGAAAGGCTCATGGAATTGATGACATTTGGTGTTTGAAATGCCATTCCCATATGGTAGAAGATAATGACTACTTGTGTGACTTGATGCACTCCCTTTTATCATTCTCTATTGCATCAGATAATGCTGTCTGACTTTCTAAAAGATTCATTTTGAAAATCTTTGCAACTCTTTCAAAGATATAATGAGAAATGGAATCATCAGATATCCAGAGGGCTCTAAGTCGAGTGTGAGGCACCCACGTCCTATTTTCATTATCCAAAATATTCCTGGTATAAGCCCCAGAGGAGCCAATGGATATAAGCATCGATCTGCACCTCTTACAAGGGATAGATGTGGTGGTGTCGCAGTCTACTGAGCCGCCAAAAAGATTCGGGTAGACAATGATATATGATAAAGGGGAAAATCCTATAAACCAGGGTAGACAATGATACATGATATATAAAGGGAGAAAATCCTATAAACCCTTAGCATTATGCAAATAACAGTAAAAAGAAAAATACGCTTCTTCAACTTTCAACTATCTTGCAGAAGCTCTGGCACTCATTTTAGAGTGTCTGCCTTTTTTAGGCTTGATCTCAATATCGCCCTTCAAACAGAGAAAAAGGTGGAGGATGTCTGATTGTTGTAATAAGCAAGGGTTTGTCAGACATCAAGATGCTTTCCCGCGAAGATCAGACGCTGCTGGTCGGAGCGAATCCATTATTTGGCCTGGATCTTATCTTTTGATATCTGAGTTATAGTCTTAATAAGAGTTTTGACAAAGATGAAACTGGAATATAACTATCAGATATACCTGTAAATCATCACAAGCAAGCAATTTTCTTTTGGTCAAAATTGTTTATTTATCAACATTTTATGAAAAGACAGTACCAAATTCCATAAGAAAATGAGCGAATCCATTATTGGGCCTGGATCTTATCTTTTGACATCTGAGTTATGGTCTTAATAAGAGTTTTGACAGAGATGAAACTGGAATATAACTATCAGATATACCTGTAAATCATCACAAGCAAGCAATTTTCTTTTGGTCAAAATTGTTTATTTATCAACATATTATGAAAAACAGTACCAAATTCCATAAGAAAATGAGCGAATCCATTATTTGGCCTGGATCTTATCTTTTGACATCTGAGTTATGGTCTTAATAAGAGTTTTGACAAAGATGAAACTGGAATATAACTGTCAGATATACCTGTAAATCATCACAAGCAAGAAATTTTATTTTGGTCAAAATTGTTTATTTATCAACATATTATGAAAAAACAGTACCAAATTCCATAAGAAAATGAGAAACCGTTACCTCCCAAGGATGAAAAAAGTAATTCATAAACTAAAGGAAAATCTCTCCCAAGCCAAAACTTTAAGCAGTTGCCATAAAATAACTCTTCGCATAAACAATTTTGGAGATCTTCAAGATGCATTTTTGCATCTTCCATCATATATTCAAAGTGAATTATAACCAACAAGGGCAGTGATCATATAACAAAATTGATAGCATGATGCCAGTGTTCTCAAAGTAAGTAGATCCATATGAACTACGCTAATAAGCAGTTGTTTGATCCACAAGTATAACAGTCCTCAAAGCACATATACCATGTACTTAGGGTAGATGATCACCATCTAGAAATCAGAGATGAGCGCAGCAAAGAATGAAATTGAATCCTCTAACTGTTCTCAACAATAAACGGAAGTGTGACTGTGCAAGTGGTATGCAATTGAAACCTCAAACTGTTCTCAACAATAAACGGAAATGTGACTGTGCAAGTGAAGCATACCGGTAATTAAATGTTTAATTATTCAAGTATTTAGGCCATGCATTAAGAGTACTGCCAAAGAGATCATAACTAAGCAGTAACCGAGCGCTGAAGAACCTCATAACAGTCATGAATCTGGACATCGCCAGCAGGCAGTTCAGAATTTTGGCAGAGAAGGATCAATACTCATAAAGGCAGCCCATAAAGGCATCTCCAAGTTGTCATCTCCGACAACCTTATCACCAAAGCAGCTGTTCTGCAATGTCGCCCAAGAACCAACTCCAGAGATACCACTGCTAAAAATGCTCCAATACTCGTAAAGGCAGCCCATAAAGGCATCTCCAAGTTGTCATCTCCGACGACCTTATCACGGAAGCCGCTGTTCTGGAATGTCGCCGAAGAGCCAACTCCAGAGATACCACTGCTAAAAATGCTCCAATATCCTCATCCTGCTTGGCAGAATAAGAAAGCTAGCTATAAAATAAACTGCTAATGACTACTCCAATATCTTCAACATCCTTGGCAGAATAATGTTGGCCATAAAAGACATTTGAGATCAAGTCTTGGCAGAATAAGAAAGCTAGCTATAAAACAACTGCTAACGGCTACTCCAATATCTTCAACATCCTTGGCAGAATAATGTTGGCCATAAAAGACATTTGAGATCAAGTCTTGGAAAATATTACTGAGATAAGCAGCTTCAGAGGCAGCAGATTGTAGTTGCCTTCTAGAATTAAAAAAATAGCTTCAAGTTTGCCATCACCTAACGTGCCCTAAACTCCATGAACAAATGAATAGATACAGAAGTCCTGAACTCAATGGACAAATGAATAGAAACAGATAATACAGAAGTCCTGAACTCAATGGAAACGAATGGATAGAAACAGATAACAGACCAAAATGAATATGAATATAAATGCACTTCCTGCAACAAGTACTGGCATGACAATTGAGACCTTCCAGAATAAATAAAAATGGCTTCAATTTTATCATCACCTAATCTGTCCTAAACTCAGGAACAAATGAATAGATACAGATTTCCTGAACTCAATGGACAAATGAATAGATGCAGATGTCCTGAACTTAATGGACAAATGAACAGAAACAGATAACAAACCAAAATGAATAGGAATATAAATTCACTTCCTGCGACAATTGAGAACCGATTAATTAATTTGTTATTGCATTGTTGTAGCTATGGATGATCAAATTTTACATATTTTGTCCAGTAAGGCCTATATTTGATCATATTTGATCAAATTTTATAGACCTATATTTGTTCATTTCTATCTCTAACCAAGGCTTCATGTTCCCATTAGTGTTATATAGACCTATATTTGTTCATTGCTATCTCTAACCAAGGCTTCATGTTCCCATTATTGTTACAGACCGTTGAATTTTCAGTCCTCCCTGTCCTTGTTCCGAAGCATGCAATAGATCCTCAAGCAGGACTGCAATTAGGAAAGCTCATAAACGAAATAATTTTTTTTATTTTTATAAAAAGGCATTCTATATAATGACAATGAGATACAAGATGATACAGAAACTGACCGTGCTTTGCCACTTGTCATTGACATTTTCCCATTGTTGTGCCCTGCAAAAATATTTACTAAATTGTGTGTGTTTCATTACCTTTGGATGTATTGTGAATAATCCCCATGCATACAATGGTTTCAGAGATGGTTCATAAGATATTACTTGCACCAAAGGCTCTGGCTCTGCTAATATGGACATAGCTTTTGGGTGCAGCTAATGGATTACCTCAGTTATGGTTAAATATGGGTGAGACTCCTCCCATGGCTTGAAATTCATTGTAAATACTCCACCCGTGAGGAAATTTTCAGTCTCACCAGCAAACAATCTCCCAAGTTGTCAAGAGGCATCCATGTCGCATGGATAGATGAGGGGAATAGAGATAGGGCATTACTAACAGACAGAGAGGTCGATGCATTAACAAATAGAGTGTTCATTGCTACACATCTCGGACCAACAACCAAATTAATCAACATCTTTCAAATTAAAGACCAATTAGTTTGATCATAAGCTTTGCCAAGATGTATCTTCAGGAAAAGTGATTGATGGCTAGTCTCTTGGCCCTCTTGAAAGCTTTCAATGTGGAAAATGCAGTGTTATGAATATATCTCTGCTAAACAAACCCTATTTTCTATTGCCACACTACATACCAGGTAAAAATCGACCAATTAGAAATCCAGAGAGATCCACTTGTAACTTTCTGTTTATAGTGAGCAGCTTTTAGTAATTCGATTTCCAGAGAGATCCAATTGGAACTTTCTGTATATTAGTGAGCAGCAGCTAATAATTCAAAATTGGTTGTGTTTAGATTTAATGTCTTTGGAAGTAGAACGCAAACAAATATATTAACTCTGCACATTTTCAGGTCCTAAAAATTATTTATTCACCATCTGCTGGTCATCCAAATTTACATTGGTCCTATTCAGTTTGGATGTTTGATTGGTCTAAGATATTGGAGCGTATTCTTTGATCTCTGCCTCCTCTGACTCCTGCCAACTGCCTCTAGGTTCATATTTAAGCTCAAGGGCATCAATGGTGTATTTAAGCTCAAGATAGTACTCTCTCTATTTCTTATGGAGAGAGTTCTTTGATCTCTGTCTCCTCTGACTCCTGACAACTGCTTCTAGGTTCATATTTAAGCTCAAGGGCATCGAGATGGTGTATTTAAGCTCAAGGTAGTAATTTCTATTTCTTATGATTTTCATATTAGTATATCTCTTTTTGGGGTCCGTAAAATAAATTTACAACTAACCCTCATATTTAAGTTCAAGGGCATCGAGATGTTGTATTTAAGCTCAAGGCAGTACTCTCTCTATTTCTTATGATTTCCATATTGGTATATCTCTTTTTGGGGCCTGTAAAATAACTTTACAACTGACCAAGTATAGTGGCATCACTGAGGTGGTATAATGGTCAAGGTGTTTTTTCAGAGTTTAATGAACTGGACCATCTTTTCAAACACAAGTTGAATGCTAGCATCAAACATGCAATTGATTATGTCAAGCAGTTTCCTCCTCTCCATTGCATTTGTGGTGGGTGGTTTTTACGTATAGCTAATTTGCTCAAATACCCAAATAATTTTTATGTAACTAATTTGCCTAAATACCCAAATATCGAACTGTTGATGCTATGGGTAAAAACTGTCACAAGTGCAAGGGACATATAAATGTAGTCACTCTAAATTAAACCAGCACAATTAAGCAAGGACAAAGACCATTCACCCTCATGATATAATGGTTATGCATCTTACAATTAAGCAAGGAGAAGGACCATTCACCCTCATGATATAATTATTATGCATATTAACCACAAGAAAAGGATCACAAATAGGTTCTTTCCCCTCTACCAGTATCAATGGCTAAAATTCACATTAATTGTGAGGTGGCAAAATGGAAGAATCATAGCAAGTAAAAATGGAGATAGAGATATAGCAGTGGATTCAATCTTCGTATGCATTTGTCACTTTTGTTGCTTGCTTTTTATCTCCTTGTTGTCTAGCTAAAAAACAAAATCTGTTTTAGTTGTTGCTGTAAGGGTATTGCTCAGATATATCAATGTTAATGCCAGGGGTAATGAGCAAATTATAAAGCAGGGAGGCTTGGACAAGTGACCACCAAAAGTTCTCACACGTACCATGGGTAGGGGATGGCAAACATGTGTGGGACCTCCACTAGTGGCCACACCTACCATGGGTACAGGTTGGCAAACATGTGTGCGACCTCCACCTCAAACCAACATGATTGTTGACGATTATAGCTCGGACAGGTGCCTCTACATAGGCTATGAGTCGAGCATGCAGAAGACGGTTAAAAGTCAAGAATGCAGAAGATGGCTCATGAGGAGTAAGTGATTAATATGATTTCTTTCCCAAGTCTAACTTAGGAAAAGTACATTAATTAATTTACTTGATTAATGTTTGCAATTTATGGAATTAGATCGAATCTCTGCCATTGATCTCAAGTGAGGCTTATGATCTAATCCTAGCCACTCATCAGCACCTAGGAGATTAGGGTTAGGGATTTGGTTTAATGAAATTATTAAATAAGTCTAAGGGAGAGGTGAAAGACACATTATGACCCATGAGGAGTAAGTGATTAATATGATTTCTTTCCCAAGTCTAACTTAGGAAAAGTACATTAATTAATTTACTTGATTAATGTTTGCAATCTATGGAATTAGATCGAATCTCTATCATTGATCTCAAGTGAGGCTTATGATCTAATCCTAGCCACTCATCAGCACCTAGGAGATTAGGGTTAGGGATTTGGTTTAATGAAATTATTAAATAAGTCTAAGGGAGAGGTGAAAGACACATTATTCTTGGAAGATCAATTTTCTAGAAAGTGAAAGACTCAAAATTGAAGAGAAGAAGAAAAGGGTGCAGCAAGGAAATTTCAACAAGAAGAATTCAGGAGCCAAGATCTTGGAGAGAGAGGAGGGTGAATTTTGTGAGGAGGCCATGTTCCAATGGAGGATTGAGCACGACCTAAAAGAGAGAGGTCGATTTCTCTAATGTGTAGAGGACCATATAGATGGAAAAGAAAAGGTTGAACTGCAAGACGAAGAGTTGAGTTTTTAAGGGCCGAAAATTGAATTTTCTAGCAGACCGAAATTTCCAGGAGTTGCTATTTCCAATTCTTAAAATGATGTATTTTCTATGTATTCTCCGAGGGTTATTTTCCTTGGTAAAGGAGCCCTAATTTTCATGAGAATTTGTTGGACAAATTGTTGTTATTGTGACTGATTTTCTATTTTAATTCCACTGCAAATTGTGAAGTTAAATACCAATTTTCAACAATTTTAGGTGAAATACTTTTTGGGTATAAAATAAATTGTTGGAAAATTTAAATAGTTATGGTATAAAAATTAACATGGTATCAAAGTTTTAGATTTTGAGGAGAATGAATATCAATTTGTCAAAAGGGTTACACCAACAAAATAATTTATTTTTCAGCAATTATATTTTATGGGGTTTGAGTATTTGATTTGGAAGTTGTGAGGATGGTTGCAAATGGGTTGAGGTTTGAAGACCTATTGGAGGGTGCTCACCCCTCCTACTGATGTTGCACAGCACAACTGTATGCCCATAACCTAAAGGACATGCAACTGTATGCCCATAACCAAAAGGACGTGAAGGACAAGAGAATCATCCTAGAGAGGGTGAAAGATCATGTGATCCTTCATCTTTATAGGAAGAAATCTGCCAGGGAAATGTGGGAGGCTCTGACTAAGTTCTAATGTGGGAGGCTTTTAGTCACATTAGAGTGATAATTCAAAAAAGAAAATGATGTTGAAGAAGAATGTGGGAGGCTTTTAGTTACATTAAAGTTGTTAAAATTTCTGTTTTCCCACCCCGGTTTTCAGTTTCTCCTTATTTCTCCCATGTAGTTAAATGCCCTTTCCCATAACCATACATTCAACAAGCTGGAAAAATAAATTTTGTTGAAAAATGTGGGAGGCTCTAAGTAAATTCTAATGTGGGAGGCTTTTAGTTACATTAGAGTGATAATTCAAAAAAGAAAATAATGTCCAGGTTAAATATAGTTTCTACATATCTCACCAAGATCACACAGGTTCAATATGAGTTGGCTAGAGATGGGGAGACAATATCAAATCAAGAGTTCATGAGTTATGAGTTGGCTATAGATGGGGAGACAATATCAAATCAAGAGTTCATGAGTGGGTCAAGACAACCTTAAATGGATTTTCAAAGCCAAGGGTATTCTTTAACAAAGGGATCATAGCAAGAGAGAACCTATCTAACTAGGAGAGGTTGAAGGTTATGGGATTATTTAATTTAGGAGGAGATTCAAGGAGTCTTTTCATGGGAGCTAGTCCAAAGATGATCATGAAAACCTTGCTCTTGCTAATCAGGCAAGGGAGGGAAAGGGGAAGAACAACACAAGAGGAAAGAATACCTTAAAAGCAGGAGAAAAGGAGTTCGAGAAGGAGTTCAAGTTAGTGACATGTCTTTCTAGAACCACTGATAAATATGCATGGTTCATGGACAGTTGAGCATCTCATCATATGACGGGATTGTAGGAGTAATTTTTGGCCTCTACGCAAGTTATTATCCAAACAAAAAGAATGGCAAAGGGAAGTCACAAGTTGCAACATCAATAGACTCAAAAGTGAGCAAGTTTACCAACAAGTTCGAGAAGGAGTTCAAGGCAGTGACGTGTTTTTCTGGCACTACTAATAAATATGCATGGTTCGTGAACAGTGGAGCATCTCATCATATGACGGGATTGTAGGAGTAATTTGGCAGCATGAGAGAGCATGAGAGAGGATGATCTGAAATCTACAGGATTGATTATTTGAGCAATTGCACCAATTAACTAAAGTTACACATGTGTGAGTGAATACGGATAATTAAGTGATGTTTATGCCTTAATCATCAAACTTAAGGAACTAAAAATGAATAATTAACAACAGCAATCAAAGATGCAAACAATAGCAAACATTGGTGACAGAGTTTGTCCCTCCTGGACTACGTCTTCGAGTCCACTTCGAATGGGTGACCATTTTTATTAGGAATGCTTCAAAGAGTTTCTTTACAAAAGATTTCACCAACTGAACTGGGCTCGCAGGCAGTGCTGGCTACTATAGAAAGAAAGCCTTTTGTCACAGCTTTCCAACACATATCTCCGTTCCTGAAAAGGCCCAAGAATGGCCAAGAAACCCTCAAAAGAGCATCTGCATGCAGATATTGAAACTCTGACTCTGAAGCTGAGCTGTCGCTCAAAAC